>CAUYQG010279606.1:0-16241 GCA_963574415.1 Tarsius wallacei | reverse complement strand
AGCCACCGAGCCCGGCTGCCCAGCTACTTTTTGAAAAATTTATTGTACAGATGAGGTCTTGCCAAGTTTCCCAGGCCAGCCTTGAACCTGTGAGCTCAGACCATCCTCTCACCTCGGCCTCCCGAAGTGCTGGGATTATAGGCGTGAGCCACCGCGTCCAACCAGTAGCTCTATTTTCTATAACAAGACATTCAGAAGGAGAAGGTGATGGGGCTGGGATGTGAAGAGAAAGATGATTTCAGCTCAGGACGTGTTTATGAAACCGCCCTCATAAAATCGACAAAAGCCCACAAGGGAAGGTTGGGATTGTGATGGAAGGGCAAATTTTGTGATGATTTGGGCATAGCTAAATCATACGGTGTCTGTTATGCTGATTTTCTTTTCTCTTTGACCATTTCTCCCTTCATGCAGATCCTAGCTCCCAGTGCTGCCTGCAAGATTGGTGAGGCATGTTTTTCATACAGGCCTTCTGGGATCTTCAAGTCACGCTGCCCTCCTTATGGCGAACTCTGCTAAGCTATCGGCTTCTTTCAACAGTAACCAGCCATTGTTTCCTAGCCTGCTTCCCTAATTGCTTATTGTTCGGGAGTCACACAGTGGGTGGTCGCAAGACTTGTAACCAATTGCTCCCATAAGATGACATTACTATTGTAAAACCTAAGACTGGTATTTGAGGTATTTTTCAGATTCTGCATTCCGGTGGACCTTCGGATGCCAATTGGACCAGGGACCCAGGACCCCACCCAAGAACTGACTCCACACAGGCTGATAATCATCTGGACACCTCTGATTTCATCCCCAACCAATCAGCAGTCTCAATTCCCTAGCCTCCTGCCTTGCCAAATTGAGTTCTTGGAGAGGTGGATTTGAGAAGTATTTCCGGTCCTTATTGCTCAGCTGCTTTGCAATTACAGGAAGTCCCCAACATACGAACGAGTCCAATTTGTTTTAAGTCCAACAAGTTAGCCTAGGTACCCAAGTAACACAATTGGCTATATAGTACTGTATGTATTTAACAGGTACTGCATGCATGTTTGTATTTAACTAACACCTGGTGCAGAAAAACAATACATTAAAAAACACAGATGTGTGTCTTTAAAGTTCATATGTCGGGGACTCGCCGTACTGAACCCTTTCTTTACTGCAACAGCTGCTGTCTTGGAATATTGGTTTTTCTGTGCCATGGGCATAAAAATTCAGGCGGCTGTAACATTTAATTAGAAGTGTTGGCCGGGCACAGCGGCTGAAGCCTGTAATCCCGGCACCTTGGGAGGCCGAGGAGAGAGGATTGCCTGAGCCCAGGGATTCGAGACCAGCCTGGGCAACTTGGTGAGACCTCATCTCTACAATAAATCAAAAAAATTAGCTGGGCGTGGTGGCGCAAGCCTGTCGTTCTAGCTACTTGGAAGGCTGAGGCGTCAGGATCACCTGAGCCCAGCAGGTTGACGTTGGGGTGGCCATGAGCGTGCCACTGAACTCCAGCCTGGGTGACAGAGTGAGACTCCGACTCAAAAAAAAGGTGCTGGAGGGACACCCAGGCGAGGATCTGTGAGGGTTTGAGGTGCAGACCCCAAGACCAGGAGCATGTTCTTAGGAGGAAGACGAGCTGTGTGGATCCATGAGTCATACAGAATGGGAGCTTGCAACACAGACTTTGACTCGGGCTTGGACCAGCTTTACTTCTTAATACCTGGGGCAGGGCACTTAATGTTCTTAGGCCTCTTTTCCTCCTTTGTAAAATGGAAATTCTTACCTTAATTACCTCGGTGTGGCAGAGACTATGCGATACGTTCACTGAGCCTTGCTTGCCTTTCCTCTGGGGCCCACAGGCAAGCCACCCATGCCAGCATCCTCGCTGCTGGGTGGGGTCCTATGGATGGACTCTGAGCAGGAAAGTGTGATGGACTTTCTCCCTTTACCTGTCAGCTGGATGCAGAGAACCAGGGAGGCCTTGGAGGCTCCAGGGATGATGAACTTTTAGATGGAAGGAAACTGGGTCCCCGAGGGACCTGGTGGGGAACCCCTAACCCTAACCATCTACACTGGGTGCAACATGAGCAAAGGTAAAGCTCGAGGGTGTTGTTTTTATAGCAGGCTAGCATTCCTTTCCCAGACTCATCTGTCTGGTATTTCCCAGGGTCTAACACACAAGATGATGTATCCAAACAGTTTTATTTTGCTGTGTTACACATTTGTTTTATAGGTATGTTTGTCAGTCTAGGCTGCTATCACAGAGTGCCATAGGCCATGTGTGGCTTAGACAACATTTATCTCTCACCTTGGAGGCTGGAAGTCAGATCAGGGTGCCAGCGTGGGTAGGTTCCAGAGAGGACCCTTTTCCAGGTTGCAGACTGCCAGCTTCCTACTGACGGAAAGAGGGCTGGAGCGCTCTCCCGGGTCCCTTTTCAAGGGCACTAATCACTAATCCCATTCACAAGGGCTCCACCCCCCAACCTAATCACCTCCTAATGGTCCCACCTCCTAACACCGTCCATTGAGGACTAGGATTTCAACATATGAATTTGGACGGGGAGCGGGGAGGAAACAGACATTCAGACCACAGCAAGGTATTAGATGCCTCATCAGACCTACAAGTTCAGAGATTTTGTTACTTAGGAGAAGGGTTGGTGTAATTATGTGAGTTGGTTGAAGAAAAACGTCGAGTCAATAACAGCGCAGGTTTTGGCTGGAAATGGCTTCCTCGTACTAGTGGCATAGGCTGGCTTACTCCATGAGACTGTCGTGAGGCTGAAAGGACATCATGCTTGTAACTGCCCTCTCCTGGGGCTGGCATACAGTACGTGTGTGATAAATAGCAGCTCCTATCTTGTGGTATGCAAACCTGCATCGTAGGCTCACCCCTTAGGTTGTAGGGCTCACAACCCCCCACCACGTCCTGGGACTCACACCTCCCCCATCCTGGGACTCAACACCCCCCCCCACATCGTGGGCCTCACCCCTCTGCCTGGAGGACTCACCACCCTACATCTGAGTCATTGTTTTCCTGCGTGTCGCCTTCCCTCTAGAAGTAACTCAGACCCAAGCTCTGATTCTTTGGAGGGGTACAGTCTCCTTTCTAGAATTACGGGTTTGAGTCTGCTGGGCTATGAGCCACACGCCGGCAAGAACTACGTCTGTCTGACTCACCGCTGTGTGCCTAGCATCCAGCCCAGGACCTGGCACATAGTGGGTGTCCAAGAAATATTTGTTGTGCACGAACGTATTTATTTTACTCACCCTCGTAGACTCCTACAACGTCCAACTGGCCTGAGCCTGGAGAACAATACTTCTCAGCTAAAGGAGGGAGAGTCAGGTTGGAAGAAGCAAAAGGTCGCACAGGTATAGGGATATACAGTGGGGCCAATGGAAGTCCCGTGGGATGTGGAACAATTTGCCATGGCGCAATGCAGAACGTCAAGCGTCCCAGCCAATGCCCACGAATGCCGATGGTGTCCCTCATCATGGCGATCATCAAAGATGTGCTCACAGATCTCCAAGAAACCCCACAGGGGCAATCTAGCCCAACCTCCCAAATTCATGAAGACTTCGAGAGCCAGGGAGGAAGAGACTTGCCCGAGTGATGGAGCCCACAGAAACCTCTGAAACTGCATCAAAAGTCTCGCCCTCATCCTTCACAGTGGGACTTGTTCAGACCATAAAGGGAGCGCCCACAGGCTTGGGGTGGGTCAGGACTCAGCACCCCAAGGAGGAGCTAAGGCTTCTTCCACAAGCTAGTGAGGAGGGGAGCCCTGGACACCCCACCCCTGCCCCTGGGCCTTCTCCCCTGCAATTCAGCCCTGCCTGGGGGCAGGAGGAAAGGGAGAGTATAGGCAGAGATCAGTCTGCCCCCAGGCAAAGGCTGGCTCTGCCTCCTGATAGAACCAGATGAGTGTGTGTGTGTTTTTTTTTTGTCTTCTTTTTTATTATAAAGATGTGGGGTACAATTCAGGGCTAGGAATACAAACATTGATTATGCAGGCACCCTTGTTGGTGAGGTAGGCATTGGCAGTTGAGCGTGCGTATTTGAAAGCAAATAAATGTTTCAGGACCTGAGAAGGGAGACATTAATGGCTCCATTCGAATCCAGCAGAATTTATTTTCCATTAGGGCCGGCCTTCTGAGAAGCGTGGTTCAGCCCAGGTCAGATGTGAAAGCAGCACTGTGGCCGGCGGACGCCACGGCCCCTCCGCCCCCCGCACGTTTCTTAATTAGATCTCCCAGCCTACAGCTGCCTGGGCTGGTACACAGACACACACGCTGGCTTTTTCTTGCTCTTTTTGGCTTTTTCCAGGGCGGACAAGATAATCCTTTCAAACTTATTTTCGCAGTCGGCCCTGAGATGATCAGGCACCCAGGCTGACCCGGGTGCCGCGGCTTCTCCACCACGGGGTGCCCACCAGCTCGTAATGAGAAGCTGGGCTTGCCCTTTCGGCGACGGTTTTAAACAGTGAATGGTGTTTGCAAAAGGGAGACTGGGAGTAGAGTCATGATCAACAGCTCCAGCAATAATTGCTTATTTTCCATATTTCTCGCACGTGACTACGTATAGTATTGCTGTTTTCTCTGAAGAGGAAAATGCGCTCATTATCACAGCTATTTACTGTCTTATTTCAATGACCAGCAATTACCATTTTTTTTATTAATTGGGGCCAAAAAAAGAAGCCGCCCCTTAGATGAGAGGGTTCGAGTGTCCTGAGGAATGCATTTGCACATAAATATCAGTAACGGAGCGTGCAGAGAGTAAATCTGCCACTCTACCCTTGTGTTAGGCCTGCTAACTGGGGTTGAAACGATTTGCCTTAAGTTGTGTAAGAACCGCCTCGCTTAACAAAGAAGACACGGTGGTTCAGAAGCACGTGTTCATTGATGCGCAGTGAGGTACCGATCAATGTTTAGCAAGCAGCCTGTAATCCCGCTCCTTTGGGAGGCTGAGGTGAGTGGATTGCCTGAGCCCGCGGGTTCGAGACCTGCCTGGGCAACTTGGGGAGACCTCATCTCTACAATAAATCAAAAATTAGCCGGGCGTGGTAGCACGCGCCTGTAGTTTCAGCTACTTGGAAGGCCGAGGCGGAAGGATCGCCGGAGCCCAGCAGGTCGAGGCTGCGGGGGCCGGGCTGGGCCACTGCACACCAGTATGGACGAAAGAGTGGTCCTCCAACACAAAAAAAAAAAAAAAAAGGATATATTTCTTCAAGGGCATCATCTCTGAAACAGGGCTGATAAATTCTGACATTTCAGTTCATTTTTTTAACCTTGAGTGGATAGTGAAATAACAGCAATATTGTAATGATTGATTTTCAAGCTTTGAACTTAGGCTGTTTGTAGATGAAGCACATCAGAAACATTCTAATATAACTTACATTTCACTGGTTCTAGCCTCCATGAAATAATGCAGGAATGTCCCCAGGTAATTTCTAGGGGTGTCCGGGGTTCCCTTTCAAGTGTTTACAAGCACATCAAGTTAGTTACCAAATGGGGTTGACCACTTCTACAGTTTAATTTCTCCTATCCTGGCCCTCTCTACGGGTCCATCTCATCATCTTCACTTCCCAACTTGTTCTTAGGCCCACTCCTGCCCTGCTTCCTGATGACCATGCTGCTGCTTTTCAGAGATCACCACTCCTCCCACTTTGGCTGGACCCTCTGCATCTGCAGCCTCCTTCATGGGACTTGTGTGGCCCCGGACTCCCAAAATTCTGTTTCGAGGAGATTGAGCTACAAAGTAGGGTCTGTAACCTATTTTAAGATGATTCAGTGTGGACAGGATAATGGAATGAATCCCCCCTCCCCCTCCAGAGCTGTTAGTCATATTTTGAAGCTCCCGAATTAGGAATCCACTTTCTGCATCCACTAGAGGCAGAGTGTCTTCACCTGGGGTCCACTGACCTCCCAGAAGTCTTGAGATATAATTCAGGAGGTCTGTCAATTTGGATGGAAAAAAATGACACCTTTGTTTCCACTGTCCTGAAACTGAAAACTGCATTTCCTTCCATTATGCAAGTAGGCAGCAAACCACCATAGGAAGGAGTAGTGACTGTCACAGCAGAGATCTCAGGGATTCTCGTTGATACTACAGTTGTCGCAGATATCTCCAAATATTGTTTATACTCATCATTACTTCCAAATGTAATAATTATTAGACTTTCCAGTGGATCTTGTTATTTAAAGTGTTCATAAAGAAGTGCATAGCTGGGCTTGGTGGCTTTTGCCTGTAATCCCAGTGCTTTGGGTTGCTGAGGCAGAAGGATCTCTTGAACCCAGGTGTTCAAGGCTGTAGTGAACTATGATGCAGTGAATTATGATTATGCCACTGCACTTCAGCCTGGGTAACATAGTGAAACTCTGTCTCTGAAAAAAAGAAAAAAAAGACCATGTATTGCTATAGCACAGATTTGTTTTTTTCTAATATTTTGAAATTTTAATTTTAATATAATTGGTTTTCTTTGCAATGGTATATATTTTATTTTATTATTTTAAAAGCATTTTTTTTCCTGAGAAGGGGTTCATGGGTTTTCCAGACTGCTGAGGAATCCATGGCACAAAATGTTTAAAATACCAAGCCCTAAGCCGTAATCCCGCGCCTTTGGGAGGCTGAGGTGAGTGGATTGCCTGAGCCCGCGGGTTCGAGACCCGCCTGGGCAAGTAGGACCTCATCTCTACAATAAATTACAAAATTAGCCGGGCGTGGTAGCCCACGCCTGTAGTTCCAGCTACTTGGAAGGCTGAGGCGGAAGGATGGCCGGAGCCCAGCAGGTCGAGGCTGTGGTGGCCGGGAGCGGCCGCTGCACTCCAGTCTGGGTGAAAGAGTTATACTCAAACAAAAAAAAAAAAAAAAAAAAAAAATACCAAGCCCTAGAGGGTTAATTATCTTAAGGGATGTTCAAAATTGTTTTTCATTTGTGTACTCAGAGATGTTCAAGTTACTAGCCTTGCTCCAGCAGAATTGAGGCACAGGAATCAGAAGACCCAGTAGTATAAAACTTACAAGTTCCAGTAAGATCTCAGACCCCACCTAGTATTCCCTTTACATAGGTCATCTGACTCAACCAGACGCCTGATTCTGTGGTGAGATACTGCTGTGTTGGCTTTTGAGTGACTCTTTCTGAATGTGTATGCTGTGGGTTGAATTGTGTCATCCAAAAATGTATGCTGAAGTCCTAACCCCTGGAACCCGTGAATGTAAACTTTTTTGGAGATAGGATCTTTACATATGTAATCAAGTTCAGATGACTGGTGTCCCATAAGAGGGGCTGGGCGCGGTGGCTCAGCCTATAATCCCAGCATTTTGGGAGGCCAAGGCGAGAGGATTATCTGAGCCCAGGGGTTCAAGACCAGCCTGGGCAACTTGGTGAGATCTTGTTTCTACATTAAATCAAAATATAAGCCAGGCATGGCAGCACGTGCCTGTAGTTTCAGCTACTTGGAAGGTTGAGGTGGAAGGATCGCCTAAGCCTAGCAGGTTGAGGCTACGGTGGCCGTGAGCATGCCACTGCACTCCAGCCTGGGCGACGACTGAGACTCCAACTCAAAAAAAAAAAAAAAGAAGACGAGGCACACAGATAGAAGAATGCCGAATGACTGTAGAGGCAGAGATTGGAGTGATGCACCTGTAAGCCAAGAAATATCAAGGATCTGCAGTAACCATTAGTAGCTAGGAAGAGGTAAGGAATGATTCTACTTAGAGTCTCAGAAGGAGCCTGGCTCGTTGACACCTTGATTTCAGCCTTCTATCCTCCAGAGCTGTGAGAGAATACATTTCTGTTGCTTTAAGTCATCAAGATCACATTCCTTTGTTACTGTAGCCTTAGGAAAGGAAGCTAGTGCATCAGAGTACCAATGAAGGGAAGGGCATAGAAACCCCTCTGAGGTCACAAAACTGGTTGTGTGACTTTTGAGGCCGAGTTGCTCATCAGGTTTATACATGTGGCAGATCCCAATCTGAGACGAACACTGGTTATTACATACCATCTGGTTGTGAGGATGTGGGGAAGGAAATATATAGCTCCCACCCACTTCCAACTGGCAGAGCCTAGAGATACCCAAAATAGCAATACAATTGTTGGACTTAAATACTAACTTAGCTCCCTAGAAAACAGAATGCCTCTATCCCTTTTTGTGTTACACTTGGCTAAAGCTGCCGCCATCTCACAGATGCTTCAAGTGAAATTACCTCCTTACATTGTTACCCATTGTCCCTGCTTCCCTTGGTTCCCAAATATAAGTTCAGGGAAGGCTGGGTGGGGACCAAACTCACAAGCAAATCTATGTTAGTTCCATATCACTGTCTCCCTCTTCCTTAGGAAAAGTTCTCTCCAGAGAGAGCTCAATCTCTTGCATAGGGATAGACATGTGAAAATCTACCCAATAGGTCCACTAGACTTCATCTTGTCTACTTCCCGGGAGTGGGCAGGGTTGGGACTCTGTTCCCTACCAATTCAATAGCCTTGTTTACCTGAGAAGGCAAATCATGTTATCATATGTTAGGCTATCAACTCAGACCCCCGTTTTAGAATACCTCTTGAGCTTGTAGGCAGAAGAATTCTAGGACTTTGAATTTCTTGTCTCCCTAGTTTGGACACTCAGGGAAAAGATAGTGGAGGGTCAGGAATCAGTAGGAGCCAGGACACCTCATTGCTTGGTTGTCCATTCTACCATACCTACCACGCCCTTCCTCTTAAATTCCAATTCTTTCATACTTGGCTTCAAATCTCCCCCTGTTCAAGGTAAACAGAAAGAAGAATACCGTATGATGGTAGAGGCAGAGATTGGAGTGGTGCAGCCTGGAGTTACATCCTAAAGTCTAACTCTGCTCTCAATAGATTCATATGCAAAGCCCTTAAAATATACTAGAGCATTCATAAGAACCACTCAGTCTTTCAGTAAATACTTCTTTCCTAGACTAAATGCAAAGCCAAATATTGACCGCAATAAACTTATTATACTAATGTAATCTAATGATCAAATGTCAGAAAAATAGCCGCAGCCTTCTCTATTCCAGAGAAAGAAACCGTACCTCCTTTAGTCTCACATACAAATTTCTTCAAAATGTCTAGTAAAATAAATGTCTAATAAAATGCTAAGTAGCCATTTAAAAAAATGAGATTGCGGAAGGATCACTGGAGCCCAGCAGGTCCCCACATCAAGTAATTGGTTGTTGCTCAAATTGTCTGTGAATGAGCCTCTCACGTTACTAAACTACTCTGTTCCCTCTGCTATTCTTGGCCACTGAAGCAGCTCACATTTAGTGGCTGATCGATTGAGACGTAATTTACAGACCATAAAATTTATCTGTGGAAAGTATACAATTCAGTGGTCTTCAGTATACTATTCACAGAGTTGTGCAACCATCACCACTACCTAATTCTAGAACATTTTCATCACTCTGAAATGAAGCCTGTGCCCATTAGCAATCATTCTTATTCTCCTCTCCCCTGAGCCCCTGACAACCACTCATCTACTTTCTGTCCCTATGGATCTGCTCAGTCCTTAATTTTTTTCAACCCACTTCCAATCCCAGGAATTCGATTCATTTCTATCAAATAACACTTCTTTAGTGAAGGCCTGCTTACTGTACAGGAGATGCTCTGCTTTGACTTGAAGGGCCAACCACGCTAACTTCTCCTTACTCAGAATGTAAAGAAAGAAGATAAGGTGACCATCCCAATGACCAGGAAGGGCCGGGAGCCGGAGGCTAAGGAAATACGCAGCAGTAAGTGTGAAGAAACACTGGGCACTCTGACTTTGTAAGCTCAAGATGACATCTTTGATTAGCAAGAAGGTTTCTGATAACCACGCAGTATGTGTGCCAAGCTCAGGAACATTTGTTTCCAATTCCTGGAGAGTTGTTGTAGGCAGTTGCTAGCTTCCAATGCAAACAGAAACAAATGTCCATAGAATGACTGGGAACTCGATTCTCTTAGGCACAATCTACTCGGGATCCACTTGCCCTCACAGCAACCTCTTGCTGGATCTGGTATTGCTGAATTGATATTCTCTATGCCTTCCTTCATAGCAGGGATATTGTTATATAACTAGCTAACTAAAATCCTACAGGATAAAAACAGTTTTAACGATGCCTTTGGAGAATACAACGTAGCCTTAGAATACATAAAAATAGGCATATTCATTTTCCTAGCCTTTTTCCTAAACTAACCTATCGTAATTCCAAATACACTTCTAATTTTGAAAGCATAGTAGTGTGAAATTAAATAATTCAAACTCAAAGTTGTTGAAATTTTTTTTTTTTTTTTGATTTGGTGTCTCACTCTGAAGCCCAGGCTGGAGTACAATGGCACGCATGCTCACGGCCACCCCAGCGTTGACCAGCTGGGCTCAGGTTATCTTTCCGCCTCAGCCTTCCAAGTAACTGGAACGACAGGCGCGTGCTGCCAAGTCCAGCTAAGTTGTTGGAACTTTAAGTTATTTTGTGCACTGAGAGGAATGGGGTTATGTAGCCCGAGTAGCAAGCAGCATGTGGTTGCAACTTCTGCTTTTTCCCACAAATGATTAGGAATGACCGAGTAGTGCTGGAGATAAGACACCTCTGCCCTTGGGTAGTGCCAGAGATGAGACCCCACTAAGAACGTTAATCCTCCTCACAGAATGTTAAAGCAGTCTTCGTTGGAATGTAGCAGCAGTCTACGAATCAAATTGCTGTAACATATTCACTGGTCTTGTAAGGAAAATATTGCCACTCTGCTAAAATAGTTTCTGCCTATGCAAGTGAAACCTGAGCATCCCCACTTTGGAGCGTTGACCCCATTCTTTGCTTCCACTTCCTACATGGCTATTCTTGAGCTACATACTCTAAGAAACTGTACTTAGTCATACTTTCTGAATCTCATCATTTAAGATTAACAGTATCGTGCATTATCAGATATAAAATACATAGTATATAATTATACATGCAGGGGTGCCAAAAAATGTATACATGTTTTAAGAAATGTTATCTATGTATTACTTTTTGAAGTCGAATTGAATTTTGGTAGCAATGTGTAATATGATGTTTGCTTCTGCCATTTTCTTTGACTGCCCTGCCTGTTGCATGGTGACACTACCATTCATTTGATTAATGCCGTCTTTTAAGTGAACGTCATACTTAAAATGTGTATTTATATATTTTTGGTATCCCCTGTATGATACATTAATATAATAGAACTTTTTAAAAAAATAAAGTTCCTAACAATTTTCAGCAGCATTTTTAAATGTAGTACCTACTTCTAGCGTGTAAATGTTTTTACCCTGGAATTTCTTTATTCAATTTATTTAATCTTCTTTATACCCTTTCATATCATGTCCTCATTAATAATCTCTCATAAGAATTTATATATTTTATATCTATTGCTATTTATCATATTAGAAGCTAAAACTAAACATTTAAAAATTTTTTGCATGTAAACATAATTTTTTTAAAGTACATTTTCTAAAAAAAGTTTTATTAAGAAGAGTGGTATTAGGCCGGGTACAGTGGCTCACACCTGTTGGCAACTTGGCAAGGTCTTGTCTCTATAAAAAAAAAAAAAGAAGAGTGGCATTGTCTTACATTTTTGCAAATCTCTTTAATGTCTGTCTCAATAAAAAGGATAGATTTTTAATATCTACTTTAAGAAATAATAGCTTTCTTGAGAGATATAATTTATATGCCATATCATTCAATCATTTAAAGAGTGCAAGTCAATGGTTTTTAGTATATTCACAGAGTTGTGCAACTATCACCACAATTAATGTCAGAACATTTTTATTATCCCCCAAAGAAATCCTGTACCCATTAGGATTCACTCCTTATTTTCTCCCTAGTCCTTACCTGCCCAGCCCAAGACAACAACTAATCTGTGGATTTGCCTATTCATATAAATGAAATTATATAGTATGTGGTCCTTTGCGACTGTAATGTTTTCAAAGTTTATGTTGTAGCATGTTTCAGTAATTCATCTGTTTTTATTGCTGACTAATATCCATTGTATGCATATGTCACAATTTGCTCATCCATTTGTAGTTGATGGACATGGTCATATCTCCGCTTTTTGAGTGTTATAAATAATACTGCTATGAACATTCTTGTACAAGTTTTTGTGTGAATATGTTTTAATTTCTCTTGGACATATATCTAAGAATGAAGTTGCTAGATTATATGGTAACTCTATGTTTAACATTTTGAGGAACTACCAGATTGCTTTCCACAGACCATATTATCCTCTCATCAGCAACGTATGAGAGTTCCAATTTCTCTACATCCTTTCATAGACTGTCATTATCTGCCTTTTTAATTATGGGCATCCTAGTGAGTATCAAGGGGTATCTCATGCTTTGATTTGTATTTTTCTAATGATTAATGACGTTGAGCACCCTTCCATGTACTTGATGACCATTTGTATATAATTTTGGGGGAAATGTTTACTCAGATCCTTTGCCCATTTTAAAATCGGGTTGTTTATCTTTTCATTGTTGAATGGCAAGCATATTTATATTCTAGATACAAGTTTTTTCTCAAATAGATAATTTGTAAACATTTTCTCCTTCTCTGTGGGTTGTCATTTCATTTTTCTGATTGTGTTCTTTTAAGCATATATGTTTTCATGTCCAGTTTATGTATTTTTTTGTTGCTTGTGCATTTATTCTCATATCTAAGAAACTATTGCCTAATCTATGGTCATAAGATCTAAAGCTATGTTTTGTTTTATTTTTTTTTGAGAAGCGTATGCTTTTAGCATTTATGTAGATATCCTTTATTCATTTTGAACTAATTTTTGTATATAGTATATAGTAGGGATCCAACTTCATTTTTTTACATGTTGACATTCAGTTGTTCCACTACTATTTGTTAAAAATAATATCTTTTCCAATTGGGAGGTCTTGACACCTTTTTTGAAAATCAATTAGCAATAAATGAAAGGGTTTACTTCTGGACTGTTAATTCTATTCCATTGGTCTATATGTTTATTCTTTGGGTTGATTACTGTAGCTTTGTAGTAAGTTTCAAAATCAGCACCTGTGAGTTCATCAAATTTGTTTTTCTCTTCAAGATTGTTTTAAATGTTTTGATTTTCTTGCATTTCCACATAAATTTTAGTATCAGTTCATTAATTTCTGCAAAACTCCAGCTAGGATTTTGATAGGGATTACACTGAATTTGTAGATCAATCTGGGTAGTATTTCCATCTTAACAATATTAAATGTCCTAATTCTTGAACACGGGATAGCTTTCCACTTAATTAACTCCTCTTTAATTGCTTTCAAAAATGTTGCGCAGTTTATAGAATATAAGTTGCATACTTCTTTTCTTAATTTTAGTCCAAAATATCTTATTCTCTTTGATGTTAGTGTCAATGAAATTGTTTTCTTAGTTTCACTTTTAGTTTGCTATGGCTAGTCTACAGAAATACAATTGATTTTTGTATGTTGATTTTATATCCTGCAACTTTGGTAAACCTGTTTACTAGTTTGAAAAGACTTTTAGTGAATTTTCTTTCTTTCTTTTGTTTTCTTTTTTGGAGTTGGGGTCTCACTGTGTCACCCAGACTGAAATGCAGTGACACAATCACAGCTCACCACATCCTTAAACTATTGGGTTCAAGCACTCTTCCCTTCTCAACCTCCCAAGTAACTGCTCCCAGCTAATTTTTTAATTTTTTTTTTTTTTTTGCAAAGATCAGGTGTCGGAGTGTTGCCCACACTGGTCTTAACTCCTGAACTCAAGCAATCCTTCCATCTCAACCTCCCAAAGTGCTGGATTACTGGTGTGAGTCACCACGCCTTGCCTTTTATTTATGACAATATGTGGCCTTTTATATATGACATATGTGATAATATCCTCTGAGAATTGAGTTTTACTTTTTCCTTTCAATCTAGATGACTTTTAGCTCATTTTCCTTCCTATTTGACCTAGCTAGAACTGGTAGTAAGACGTTGAATTTAAGTGCCAAAGGAGATAGCCTTGTCTTGTTCTTGAGGTTAGGGGAACAGCAGCCAGTCTTTTAACATTAAGTATGATGTTAGCTGTGGGTTTTTCTTATATGCCCTTTGTCAGGTTGAGAAAATCCCCTTCTATTCCTAGTTTGATGAGTATTTTTATCATAAAAGAGTATTCGATTTTGTCAAGTGCTTTTTCAGCATCAACTGAGATAACCATGTGGTTTTGTCTTTTATTTTATTAATAAGGTATATTATTTGATTGAACTAATCTTGCATTCCTGGGACAAATCCCATATGATTATGGTATGTAATCTTTTTTTATACATTGTGGGATTCAGTTTGATTGTATTTTGTTGAAGGTTTTTGTATCTATATTCATAACAGATATTGGTCTCTAGTTTTATTTTCTTGGGATATCCATCTGGTTTAAATATCAGGGTAATACTGGCCTCATAGAATGAATTGCAGCATAGTCTTCTTTCATCAATTTTTGGGAAGAATTTGTGAATAATAGTGTCAGTTCTTTTTAATATGTTTGTTAGAATTCATCATTCAAGTAATCTGGGCCTGGACTTTTTTTTTCCCTTGGTCAGCAGCTTTTAATTACTAATTCAACATCTTTAATTATTATAGGCCTGTTCAGATCTTCTGTTTCTTCTTAAGTCAGTTTCAGTAGTTTCTGTACTTGTAGGACTTGTTCCATTAATCTAAATTACCTAATCTGTTGGTCTACAGTTGTTTATATTATTCCCTCATAATCTTTTTTATTTCTATAATAGCCCTTCTTTAATTCCCAGTTTTAGTCTTCTTTTCCCCTGGTCAGTCTAGCTAAAGGTTTGTCAACTTTACTGATCTTTTCAAAGAACTAACCTTCGGTGTCACTGATTTTATCTGTGTCATTAATTTCCTCTCCACTCCTTATAATGTTCTTCCCTCCATTTGCTGAGGTGTTTAGTTCGCTCTTCTTTCTCCTAGTGACTTAAGATGGAAAGTCAGGTATTAACTTGAGATGCTCCTTCTTTTTTCAATACAGGTGTTTATAGCTATAACACTTTCCCTTACTGCTTTCACTGTGTTCCATAAATACTGTTATGCAGTGTTTGCATTTTTTATTCATCTTGGATTATTTTCTAATTTACTTTGTGATTTCTTGTCCGATCTATTGGTTATTTAGAAGTGTCGTGTTTCATTTTCACATGTTTGTAGATTTCCCAAATTTATTTCTGTTATTAGCTTATACTGACATTCATGCATTTATACTGTCTTTTAGAAATACATAATTTCCTGGAGCTCTTTTTGTGCATGTGTGCAGATTTGAATTTCCATCTGTGGTCACTGTGGGCTCTCTTAAAGAAAAGAAGACAGCCACTATTCCTTAACATTCTTTTATTATAATATTTGTTAATATGCACCAACATAAAGCTAGTAATAAAGTCCTCTTGCTTATAATGCTTATACATTTTTTAAACCAAAAGAAATTTGTAAATTAAACACAAAAAGACCACCAAATCCAATAAAATTTGGGTTGGCATTTCCTAGGATACATAGCTGTTCTGCTGAGACTACATGCACCTTCATCTGCAGTGAGACTATGCCCTGATGGTCCTTACTGCAATTTCCATTACTGTATGTAATACAGTAATACATGATGACTCCATTTTCCCACCACTGGTCTCTATCAAACTGCTGTAAAACTCTCAAAGGTAGCCTTGACAATCATTGGACCTTTACTTTGCTGATTGCATCACTTACATATTTATGGTGTTCTCCTTGTTCTTTTCTTATTATTAGAGACATTGAATTTCTGACACCAACACATGAACACATGTAAACATGGTCACCCGCATCTCATTGGTTAGCGAGGCATCATTCAGATATTCATGAATTAATCAAGAACATAGTTAAATATTTTAAAGAAAATGAATAATGGATATAAAAACACAAAACTAACAAGCTTTTTAAATAGAACATTCCTGGACATCCAAAAATAAAGTTAGGGAATATAGGGCCCAGAGTTCACGCTGAAAAACATTACCATTGGCAGTTCTTTAATTCATTACAAATATGTTGGTCTCTTTTATGTTGAGATATGGCTAAGTGTTGGGCATTCAAAGGGGAAGATAAGGCTGAGCTGGGGAGAGGGCCACAGCAATCAGTTCAAAGAAAAGTGCAGCTTGAGAGGCATGGGGCTCTGGAAACTGAGGGAAACTTTGTCAAGTAAGTGACATCAGTTCTGAGTCTTAATGAATGACAAAGAATTCCTCAGTGCAGAATAAGGAAGGGGAACTCAAGGAAAGAGCGTCACTTTTTCCTGGAAAGAGTATGTCTAT
>CAUYQG010279604.1:0-13410 GCA_963574415.1 Tarsius wallacei | reverse complement strand
TCAGGCAATTCACTCATCTCGGCCTCCCAAAGCGCAGGATTACAGGCTGAGCCACCGAACCCGGCCTGAATCTTATCATTTGATGCATCTATAAATAAACACATCTAGTGATCACAGTTTTTAATTTTGATAATTGTATCTTAGTATAATTGTTTCCTTTATAATCCTACATATTTAACTTTATGTACTTAACATTTTTATTCTCAAGGTTCTATAGGATTATCAGAATGCCATAGAAATCCATGGAACAAAAAGTTCAAAACATTGTCTTAGATTATCTCAAGGCCTAGAGTGCACAAAATATTTTGAGAAATATTGCTTTAGGACAGATCCAGAGACTGTAAGATTAGCAAGTCAAAATAATAAACAGTATTATAGTTTTTGCCATCTGTTGCCAGATCTATTTTCAAAAGTTATACCAAATTTGTACTACCACAGAAGTATATAGGTCTAACTGTTTTACAACAGCTATCCAGTATTGGATATTTTCATTATCTTTCACTTAACTATATTTCTTATTAGCAACTTACTTATTTTAACTTGTGTTTCTCTGGCTTATTTAAAATTTTAGCACTAAAAGGCACCTCAGGAAGTTATACAATCCCAGTTCTTCTCACCTAAAGTCATATGAATGTACTCAGTTATCCCCTTTTTCTTTTTTTTTTTTTTGGTCAGATCCATAAAAAGGAAAATTATGATAGCCCAAATTCTTCCCAACAGGCACCACCTCTTAAAGTCTTTTCATTACCTGGAGCATGGTTCTCTTCTTGAAGAGGATCAGGTGTCTGATGGCGTTTCAAATGAGATTGGTGCTTTTCCAAATTCATCTTGCTGCAATGCCTTCCTGCTATTTTAGTCTGACTTCCACAAGCAGCCTAAATGCTTTTTTAAAATATCAAAAACAACTAACACTAAAAAAAAAAAAAAACACCACACACACAAGTTTGCCTGTCACTTGACTTCCCGCCTAAAAGTTTTATCTAGTTGGGCCACAACTGCAGGCTAATTCTACTTTCTTTATCGTACTGCACAGGTGTGAGTAGGGGAAATGGCTGGTGCTAGCAAACTCTAGCATAGGTTGCTATTTATGCAGGGAACCCCTCTGGCCACAGCCTGGCACGCCACAACCTCCAGTGCAGCAACCATTTGGTTCTGTCTGCCAGGAAGTGTCTGAATCCGACATTCCTTTTTACAAATAGAGGTGGCCTAGTGTATGTAGAAAGAGCACTGGGCTGGACTCCAACCAGCTCAGTGGCCTAGGGCAAGTCACCACCTTTTTTTGTAACTTTCTTTCCTCATTTGCAAAATGGGTAAATAATTCCTGTCTTGCCTACTGTCATACAAGTGAAGTGAAAATAATGGATGTGAAAATTAGGAGGTGTGTTATATATATGTGAAATTAATCTTACATTGTTTTCCTGTATGTGACTTTTTTTCACCTCTGTTGCAAAATAATATCAAGTCTTACTGTGTATGCTGTTAGATTTAGATAATAAACATACATAAAGAACTAAATAAAAAATTCAAAGAAAAACTTATATCCTGTTTTGTTCACTCAGCCATTCACAAGTGACTCAAGATAACTAGTGAAATTAATTGTTACTAGAGGGAAGTTTAAAAGCATTCCTTAATGAAAATATCCCCCCATTATGTCCCAGAAACTAAGTTGAAATCAAAGGAACCATCCTATACCTCCAAACAGTCACCTTATTTGTGAAGCACAGAGAACCACAATTCCACTAAGGAAGAAACACTGAGCACCTCCTGACAGACAGCCAGTCTAGGAGACATAGACTAACATGTGTTCTGGAGTCAGATTGAATAGAGAGTTTGAATTCCAGTATTGCCATTCTCTACTTCAGTGACCGTAGGCAAATTAAATAAGCCTGGAGCCAGTTTACCTATTCGTAACATAGAAAGAATATTGGTATCTGCCTCTAAGGTTAACGGGATGATTAAGTCCAATAACCCATACAAGGCATTTTATATGTGCCTAGCATATTGAACTTGCTTAATAAATGTCAACTGCTTTTATAACTAATAAAAATATAGTAAGCAGGCTGGCCACAGTGGCTCACGCCTGTAATCCCAGCACTTTGGGAAGCCAAGGTGGGAATATCACTTGAGCCCAGGAGATTGAGACCAACCAACATAATAAGACCCCATCTCTACAAAAATTTAAAAACTAGCTGGGTGTGGTGGCACACATTGTAGTCCCAGTTACTCAGGAGACTGAGGTGGGAGGATCGCTTTGAGCCCAGGAGTTCAAGGCCGCAGGGAGCTATGACCATGCCACTGCACTTCAGCTTGGGCAATAGAACAAGACCCTGCCTCTAAAATAATTAATTATATTAACTAGATTTTGGTAAACCAAGTCAAAGTTTAAATGCACTGAAGAAACAAAAGCTGAAGGGACTTTATAGAGACCTTTATAATGTGAGTAGATGCCCCATACTTACACAGTGTCTTAAGGCATTTGACCTGGAAGAGCCCAAACCATCTAGTCCTCCCCCTATTTTGTATATGGAGAAACTGAGAACCAAGGAAGGGTAGGATTTATGCACTCAGTATATTCTTACTGTCAGCAGCACTTTTTAGAGATTATAAGGTGGGTCTTTTTTTTATGCATGATCTTTCCTGGGTATGAAAATGTGTGTGCCATGTGAATGTATGGGAAATATATGTTTTCAAACACGCTGAGAAATGTTGAGAATGATATAACAAATACTCAAATACTTACCACTAAAATTTAACTTGATTTTTAATTACCAGATCCTAATGCTCAGCTTTACCTTTCTCAGTTCCTCCGTCTTTCTTTCCCTTAAGTAAATCTCTGTATCTAAAAATTCAGATAACCTCAGGGAGCTCCTATTCAAAGGAATCCTGTAGGGAATGGCAGGCATTCTTTGTCATTTATCTCTTGAAATTTTTGAATTTTCAGATAAGCACTCAAAGTAACAGAAAATTATAAAATAGTAGTGTTTTATAATTTAAACTGGCATTTTAAATATTGGTCCCATTATTTGAGAGGTTTCTATTCTTACTAGTTAGGTTGTTTCTTACATTATGATAGTTTAATAAAATAGCCAAATAGAATCCCTCTGGGACACCTTCAGAGGATGCAGAAGGACTTCATAGATAAGATTGTCCTAACTTAGAGCTTAGAACACCCAGTTCAACAATTCAGCAAATTTTGCTGAATACCCATGGCATACCACATATTGAGGAAGGCCGTCAGGCTGTAGAGTCCCTGAGCTCTGTGAACTGTAGGCTCATAGAGAGCATATGGATCTTTATTATAATATATATATTTAGATTCTTTATATACTGTTACAACCTTCCTAAGTTGATTTCACCCCTGTCACATGTTCCCTGTATCTAGAAGCAGAGTGTGGAGGGACTATAGGAGGGCGGGATCTCAAGTTAACAGTACATTGAGGGTACCATTGGGTGGAGGGGTTCAGTGAAGACACTTGGAGCAAATTAGATTGGAAGTCAGGCAAGGTGTCTCTGGTGTGATAAACAGGCCAGGGCGGGAATCTGAGACAGAAATAACCATACCATAAGTTTACAAGCCATAGTTCATGGTCTCTTCTCTCTGTAGAAAACTCTAGAGTTCCCAGAATGTGTATGTAGGGCTAGGCATTAAAAACCAGATATTTTTAACAAATGCTGCCTTATTCTAGTTATTTGCATATACACACAAAAGCTCCCTCTAGGCCACAAACCCTCAGAGGACAGTTACGGCTGCTGACTTACTTTTCTGTCTTCACAGTGTGATCTAGTGGGAGGCTTGGCCTACAGTAGTCCCATAACTGCCCTCACCCCCTGCTTCATAGACATGCAGCCTGGGAAAGCACTTTACACACTCAGAGGGCTTGATGCTGCTGTGACTTAATAATAGCAATGTCATCATCTGTGCCAGAGCTCTATGTGCTGTCGTCTCTTCTGTCTGTGCTCAGCATTGTCCTATGTGCTAGGGATAGAGTAGTAAAAAGGCAAAGTTCCTACTTTTACAAAGCTTACATTTTAATGGGGAGCAATAAACAATGAGCAAATAAATAAAATGTTTACTGTATCAGATGATAAGTGCTTTGGAGAAAACTGGGCCAGGAATAGTAGAATGAGCAATGAAGGGGAGGTTGCTGCTGGCTGCTGTTTTAAATAGTGTGATCAGGAAAGGCTTGATTAGTAGGGTGACAGGTGACCAGGATGGAAAGAGGTGAGGAGCCAGTTATCCCATGTTGATAACTGGAAGAGCATGCCAGACAGAGGGCACCAGCCAATGGCCTGAGGAGAGGGAGTGGTGAGGAGGTGGGATCAGAGAAGAAGCTTGCTGCCCCTTGTAGGATTTCTACTCCGAGTGAGATGGACAGTCATGGGATGGTTTTGAACAGAGGAGTGATGCCATCTGACATATACTTAAAGAATTATTCTGAGTCGGGCATGGTGGTTTATGCCTGTAACCCCAGCACTTTGGAAGGCCGAGACCAAGGCAGGAGGATCACTTGAGACCAGAAGTTTGATACCAACTGGGCAACATAGCAAGGCTCTGGCTTATCAAATATATTTTTTAAATTTTTTAAAAAATTATTCTGGCTACTATATGGGATATGGGGTGGAGGTGAAAGCAAGAAGTACAATCAGAAGAATATCCAGGTGAGAGATGATTAAGGCTTGGATATAGTGATGAAGTGGTGGTCAGATTCTGGATTAATTTACAAATTGGATATGGGATGAGACATGAAGAATCAAAGATAAAGGTTTGATACAAGCAACTGGAAGGATGGTGTTAGCATTAACAGATGAGGAAGACTGGGAAGAGTAGGCTTAGAGGAGACAATCAGAAGTTTAGTTTGGGATGTTTTTATAGATTTGGGAGAAAACAGCAAAGGAGCAGCCCGTAAGACAAAGGAGCATCATGTCCTGAAAGTCAAGGGGAAAAGATGTTTCAAGGAGGGGGAGGCCTGTCAGCTGTGTCAAATTTTGCTAAAGGTGAAATAGAAGAAGGATTGAGGATTGACTTAATTGATTTTCTAAACATTCAATTAATTGTAGACTGTGGAGGTAAAGTGACTTGGCCAAGGGCATACAGGTAAAACCAGCTCTGTAATTTTCTGAGGCCCAGGGAAAAATGAAAATGCAGAGCTCCTCTTTCAAAAATTATTAAGAATTTCAAGATGGCTACAATAGAAAATTAAACCCTGCACAGGGCCCTACTTTCACAAATGTTTCACTAGATCCCTGCAGCATGCTTAACAAAGTAGCTATTGTTATCTTCTCTTTTTCAGATCAAGAAACTGGTGCTCAGTGCATTGAGTGGCATAACTAAAGTCACAGAGCTAGACTGGGAGTTTGCACTGGAAGCTGGGCCTTCAGCCTCCAAGTCCAACCCTCTTCCTACTAGAACAAACTAGGTATAGGGAGAGAGTTGCTTTTCTGCCTCTGAACCACCTGAAGCAGGTGTAAGTGTTGAGGCCTTGTCCATGCGATTCAGAGACCTGTTTGAACCAGGCAAACATAGGAGGGAAGGAAACACATTGCTAAGAACTTCTGCCCCAGGTCTCTCTTTATGATGGGGGTGACAATGGGGAACAGGAAAAATGGCTCAGGCCATGTAGTGGATCCTGTAAAAAACAAAACCTGATAAAAGTATCCCAAAGCTAATATCATTTTAGGCTATGGCTGATAAAAATTACAGAGCCTCCAAAGTCAGGGAGATGAGATTCCTGCTACACTTTGGTTTACCCTACCACAGCTAGCGTGTCATGCTGTGAAGACCAAGTGAGCGGTATTTGAAAGCAGGGGGTATAGGGCTCTACCATTTCCAGGCTGGATTATTTGAGAAAAATCACTTTATTCTTTCTGATCCTCCGTTTCTTCCCTTGTAAAACAGAGAAAGAGAATACCTCACCAGGATTCTGTGAGGATAAAAGAGATCATGAGCTTTATATACAATGAAAAACACTGTGCAGATATAAGCCCCCAAAGCTTGGACAGTGTTAATAGTATTATTAGGGTCGTCTAATGATGCACCTGGGAATTTTCCCAAAATACATTTGAGTGGAAAAGTCGAAGAAGGGAAGACATTGTACACTTGTTTTTCCTAGCATTCCTTCCTTGCTGAAATACTTCTTTTTCTTCTGTTTGTGAAATACTTCTTCAAAGCTTCTGAATACCTTTCAAAGAATGGGTCAAGCTTTGTATCCCTAAGTGGAGAGGGATAGTGTCTTGTTCTCCTCTCTGTCTGTTGCTGTATGATAAATGAGTTTTGTCTGCCAAAACAGATGCCGCTGTACACATACAGATAACATGTTTATAACTTTAGAATGACTGTAGCCTGACTTTCAATCTAGTTTGTTCCGAAGTCCCTCCTCTGGTGTCCTCTCACCAATATTGCCTTCTATTAAAGTACAGACAAATAAGCATTCCTGAATGAACATCGGTGAGTGGTCATTTATCTGGGGAAAAACAATTCTACTCCCACCTTGAGCCACCATCATCTCCCGTCCTTTCATTCCTGGACTTCTTGAGCCAATAATGTATCCTCAGTACCGCCTTTATTCCCTCACACCACTTCATTGCTTTGCATCTGCAATTTAGTTTCTTCTTTCACCTATTATTATCTCATAAAATCATCAATGATTTCCTAATGGCCAAACCCAGTGGTCCCTTCCCAGCACTTTCTTTTTGACCTCTCTACAGATCATGATTCCTCTGAGCACTTCTATTCTCCTTGATACTCACTCTGTCCTCGGCTTCCATGATGGCATGTTTCTCACCTCTCTCTCCCTCCTCCTCATCCTTGCTCACAGGTTTCTCTTTCACTCCCCTGGATGGGGGGAGGATATTTTCCAAGAGCCTCTGATCCTTTTGAGTGTATACTCTCACTCTAAGACAGTTGATCCAACTATATACTTTTAGCTACTACTACTTTTGGGGGGGCTTAAAACATTTATTATCTCATGGTTATGGAAGCTAGAGGTAAAAAATCAAGGAGTTGGTGGGGCCATACTCCATGAAACTTGTAGGGTGGACTCCTTTTAGCTACTACGGCTATACAGATATTTTCTAAATGAATATATCTGAATTCTAAGATCACACTTTCCAGTGCCTCTTGGTTATCATTCATTACCTGGATATACCACTGTACCTCAAACTTAGTATAACTAAAAGCAAAATTATCTTCCCCTTAAACTAGGCTCCCTATGCCTTGTTTCTGTTAGAATCGTAGCACCATGATCCAGGCCATCCAGCTGAAAACCTTCAGAATTCTTTGACTCTGCCTCTTCCCTTGGTCTGTCACATCCAGCTGGATACAGTTCTGCCAGTTTGTTCTTCCCAATGTCCCACATGCACATTCCCTCTTTTCTTTTTTCAATTTTTTTATTATAAAGATGTGGGGTACAATTCAGAGCTGGGTATATAAGTGGTCATCGTACAGGTAAGGTTTGGATACCCTTATTGATGTTATGTGCCCCCCTCCTCTGGCAGTGTTCCACTACTGCCAGTCTCTTATAGTATTGTGATCCCTCTTTTTCTTTCCCATACTACCATCCCAGAGGGAGACCTCAACTTCTCACTGGAAAACTTCCTATGTGGCTTATCTGCTTCCATCTATCCTCACCCTCCCCAGTTCACCCTGCACAAACAGCCAAAACAATCCTCCTACAGCTGGCTCTGAACCAGTCACTGCCCTGGTTAGAGCCCTGAAATCCTCAGTATTGCCTGCAGAATAAAAACTAAAAGTCTCAGCCTGGCATTTAAGGCCAACTTCCCAATGTTCTCTCCCATTACTTCCTGAAACTACCCAATGTTCCAATTAAGTAGTGCTACCTGCCCTCCTAGCTTCGCCTTAAATCTGTTTAACACCCACAGTAGTTTTCTGCATACCTTCTGGTTGGTCAGTGTTCTTCCCTACATCTGCCCATCCAGATAGTGAGTGCCCCCATCACAAAACCCTTGATGATGATGATGACAATGATATGCTGAGATGTTAGCCACTCTACGAACTCATAATGGGTAGCTGACACTTCATGTGCATATCTCATTTTGTTCTTCCAACTAATATTATCCCCATTCCACTGATAAGGGAACTATGGCTTAGAGAGGTTAGATTACATTCCTAGGTCACATAAGTTCGTAAGTGGCAAAGTTAGGGCTCAAATCTTTAAACTCTGAAGTTCAAAGATTTGGCCATTCTGTTCTATTGCCTTTTCCTGCTTAGATGTGATCTCTCTTTTCTGTGCTGTAATTGCACTTGATTTTAGCTTCTTTTGTGGTAAATATTGCATAATATTTTTCAACGTATTGTTCATTTATATATATCTTTTCTACTATATTCATTCAGCTAACATTTATTGAGCATTTATTTCTTACCAACCCCTTTGCTAAGAATTGGAGACAGAGAAATAAAATGGGAGTCGTTTCCTTCAAGGAACTCACAGTGGAATCGAGGGTGATGGATAACAAGTAAATCTGGATTTAGAATATAATACAATGTGATAATTTTTTTAAGTCAGGGTCTCTTACTTTGTCACCCAGGCTGGAGTGCAGTGGCACAATCACAGCTCACCACAACCTCTGCCTTTTAGGCTCAGGTGATCCTTCCACCCCAGCCTCCTGAGTAGTTGGGACTATAGGCACAAGCCACCACACTTGGCTAACTTTTTTTTTGTAGAGATGAGGTCTTGCTATGTTGCCCAGGCTGGTCTTGAACTCCTGGACTCAAGCAATCCTCTCACCTCAGCCTCCCAAAGTGCTGGGACTACAGGCATGAGCCACTATTAAAATGATCACATAGCAAACCCAGCTATGTGATCATTTTAATATCAATATTTCTAAATATTCTGAGCATAGAAATGGAGTGCTTAATGCTGCTACCATGGGATTGGAAAGATAAGGATAATGCATTGTTCATTCTATAACTATAATTGTCCTTATTCTTACCTGCCTTGGAATGATCCTGGCGTCAGGCAACAAGTAGAGTCGGGAAAATGAAAATGCTTTATAAGTATATTGTAGCGTTACATTCACTTTTATTATCTCACAGAAATAATAATAGCCAATATTTATTCAGTACTTGCTTATCACATCCCAGGTACTGTTCTAAGCACTTTACAAATGATAACTCATTTGGTCTTTACAGCATCCTTTAAGGTAGGTGCTGTTGATGTCTTTATTTTATAGAAGAAGCCATTGAAGCACGGGCTTTTGACCCATGCCCTAGGCCACACCCCTCGTAAGCAGCAAAGCTGGGGGGTTGACTCTAGAGGCCATATAGCTTAACCACCTTTCTCTCCTATCTCTCAATTCTACTTTAATTCTACTTCTATTTAATAAGGTAGCAATATGGGGTGTGTGTGTGTGTGTGTGTGTGTGTGTGTGTGTGTGTGTGTGTGTGTGTCTCCCACTCCTTCCTTCCTTTCTCCATGTCCTTTACTGTCTCCCTCTTTTTGCAGTCATTTGTTGACTACCTACTCTGTGCAGGGTGGTTCTAGGGATACAAAGGCAAATATAACAACAACAAAAGACAGACATAGAAAATTAAAGGAACACAGGAGAGACATCTAAATAAGATGGAGGGATGGGGTCCAAGAAGCCTCCTGGAAGAGATTATCTGGTTTATATTTAGAAGGGACAGAAGGTAAGGAGTCTGTAGGAAAACTGACAGTGGTGACTTATGGAAAGCATCCAGTACAGTGCCTGCCATGAAGCAGACCTTAATGCGCTGTCTGTTATGATGATTGTTTATAATCTCAATAATAATAAGTGAAATGGAAACACCAAATAATAAAGCTAAGCAGAGCATTAGAGTTATTTTACAGATTAGGAAGTAGAGGCTCAGAGAGAAACCTGTGTCACACAGGCTTAGTGGCAGTTAGAACTAGAATCCAGATCCTCTAACAGTTCTGTTTTCCCTTCACCTGTCTGACATTCCAAACTCATTTGTCTACAAGTCAACCCACCTCATCTTCTGGCTTAATGAAGTAGTTCCCAAACTTTCCCATTGTTTACACTCATCTTCATGATTTTTACCAGATTCTTATATTAGTGTTCTCCTGTGCTATTATTATTTTTCTTCAAGTAGGCTTTTAAATTTTTGTTTGATCTTTTACTTTAAAAGACTCTGTCTCCTAGACTGGAGTGCAGTGGCGCAATCATAGCTCACTGCAGCCTCAACTTCCTAGGCTCTAGTGATCCTCCCGCTTCAGCCCCCAAAGTAGCTGGGACTACAAGTGCCCACTGCCACATCTGGCTAATTTTTTTTATTTTTTGTAGAGACCAGGTCTTGTTTGTTGCCCAGTCTAACCTGAAACTCCTAGCCTCAAGCAATCCTCCTATCTCAGTTTCCCAAAGTGCTAGGATTATATTTAACTGAGTCACTGTGCCCAGCCAAAAGAACTCATTTTTACTAAAAGTATTTAAAATGAAAATTTTATATCACTGTTGTAAATGGAAAACCAAAAATATCACCTGTGAAATCACAGGTTTGTGGTATAATAAATTTATTCCAAGACATATTAAAATAAATACTGAACTATTAAAAATGATTCATCTAAAAGTATCTACATTGCACTGAGTGGTATATATACTCCATCTTAAGAAATGCTGACCTATGGAATGAATCAGCGAATTTTTTTTCTTTCACAGAACTTCTAGATCATGTCCAAATCTATCCTAAAACCAAACTGCCCTTTGCAGTGGCTACTTTATATTCAGAAGGAATGGAGCATAAGACCCAACTTAACTCTATGACCTGCCACTGACCCACTGTTATACATATCAACTTCTCCTCCTGGGGTCTCTTAGTTGAATACTTACCACTGTTATTTTAGCTAAGTTCTTCACCCCTTGAAGTTTTAGCTTCCCTGGTATAAAACATGTACTAGAACCTAACATAATGTAGCCTTGTTTGTTTGGAAAATTTGATGCCCTGTTTCCAGCAGATTCTACCCACTGGACTTGAAGTTTTGAGTTGGAAAAACCTAGATTGGTCCCTGCCCAAAAGGGACCACTGCTGGCAAAGTACGAGCTTCCAAATGGGTTCTGTTCCCGGGGCCTGCCAGAGGGCCTGGTACATGGTATACAATTAGTAGTCGATGCCTGAACCAATTGAGGTGGTACAGGTACCTCTGGCTGGAACTGCTGCCACTAGGTGGACATAAATGGCAATTGCACCATTCTGACCTGTCAACTAGGTCAACCAGCACTGGCTCCAGCACTTTCCGTTGGAGGCAGCCTGCCCGGCTCCCTAGTTCTCTGCCACCGGCTGTTCCCCCTCCCTCCAAGTCTTCCTCTGGGTAAGTTAGCACTGGGGATGTTTGCATACCAAACACTTAGCTAATTGATATTCTGTTACAATCTGCTAAACAAATGTTAGGCTTTTTTGTGTGTTGTTATTATTTAGTGACACTTTTAGCCAGGTTATATTTTTAGCCAGATTGGGGAAGAAAAAGAAGAAGGTATTAAATACTTTAGCAGACAGGATATGTATTGCCAGGTCTTTCTCGCCTGGTATCCTCCTAAGCATCTGTGAGTACCTTTAACAGACGGAGTTCAGGATCTGATTGGATCTGATTTTATCGGCATATCCTGACAAATTCAACGTAAGGATGAAGAACCCCTTTGTGCTTCTTTATGTTCTGTATTGTCAGCCTTCATTATCAGTGCTCTCGTCTCATTCTAAAGAGGCCAGCCTTGCTCGGCCATGGTAGACACCTGTGTGGAAGTCACATAGCAAAGCCTGATGCTCTCCTGAAAGAAAGTGGCATACCTGGCCCAGAACTTCATGATGAGGGTACCCCTTCAGCAAGAAGCATATCTTATTCTTATGTTTAAGTGTTAGAATGTGGCAATCAAGAGAGAAATTAAACCTAGACAGAATAACCATCCTCAAAGACTGCTGGCAATACCCCTCATTCCATCTGAAGGGCTTTGGGTTTCTTGATGAAAACAAAAATAGGATCTCACTGGAATTGGAGACTACATTTCACTTCTCAGGAAACACAAATTAACAGGAACAGTTATCACCCTGAAAAGTGTGTGGTGCAGTAGATAGAGCCCGGACTTTTGAACCAGAAGATAGTGGGGTATCTATTTCTATCGAGCTGCTCTTAACTTCTGTTTTTACTCAGTTCATATGGATGCACAATACTTTGCTCTCATGCAAAGAGGCTGGGGAGAATCCTTTCAGACAGAACTTAAATAACTTGTCCATCTGACAAGGCAGACTATCCTTTCTAGAAAATCATGCATCTACACTGACCTACCAAAAACTCCCTTTCCATCTTCCACTACCAAATATGGCACCCAAATGGATTTGGTCATCTCTCTGAGAAGAAATGAATAGAGTGAACCTTTACTAATCCAGTTAATTTAATTCCCCTTTAATGGGAATTAAATTAAGATCTCAATAATGCATGATAGCCGGGCTCGGTGGCTCAGCCTGTAATCCCGTGCTTTGGGAGGCTGAGGTGAGTGGATTGCCTGAGCTCGTGGGTTCAAGACCGCCTGGGCAACTTGGCGAGACCTCATCTCTACCATAAATCAAAAAATCAGCTGGGCATGATAGCGCGTGCCTGTAATTCCGGCTACTCGGAAGGCTGAGGTGGAAGGATCGCCGGAGCCCAGTGGGTCAGGCTGCAGTGGCCGGGAGAGACCACTGCACTCCAGTCTGGGCGACAGAGTGAGACTCCCACTAAAAACAATAATAATAATAGTAATAATAATAATAATGCATGATGACAGTTCTGCTTTCTAGTTCTATATAGAAATTACTCCTCTGCTTTAAACCCTGGTTATCTCTCATAGAGGAAATGAACAATTGATCAAGTACTAGGATTGCCATGTTGTAGGAAGCGGAAGGAATGGAAAGAATAGATTGATAAGTAGGTGATAGAATAAGTCAATAATGGGCTTGAGACTCTTTGATAAGCCAGAGAGGAATACTGTGCTGGGTAGAAGAGCTATTTGTTTTAAAAATTATTGAGGGGGCACACCTGATCAACAAGGGGACCTGCATAATGAACATTTGTGTACCCAACCCTGAATTGTACCCCACATCTTTAAAATAAAAAATTTTAAAGTTAAAAAAATAATAAAATAAAATTACTTGAAAGTTGATCATTTCTAGGGTTACATGAACCCGGGACACAGTAAACACTCAATTTCATAGAATCTTCTCGCCGGAAGAAATCTTTAATGTCATCTAGTCAAATTTCCCAAGAGAAAGCCCTCTACAGACTCAATTTACTAGAAAATGTTTGATTTTAAGCTTTTTCTTTCCTTTTCTTTTTTGGATTGGGGTCTCTTTTGCCCAGGCTGGAGTGCAGTGGCGTGATCATGGTTTGCTGTAGCCCCAGATTCCGGGGCTCAAGTGATCCTCCTGCCTCAGCCTCCAGAGTAGCT
>CAUYQG010279603.1:0-28553 GCA_963574415.1 Tarsius wallacei | reverse complement strand
AGTATCACATGTTCTCACTCATATAGTAGACCTTGATCACCCAACGTATTACCACAAGAAAATGACTGACAGTGGTGGGAAACTATGGGGGGGGGAGGGATAGGGGAAGGGATTAATGGCAGTAAATACCTGTCTGGGGATGGGGGGACACTTCTTATCAACAAGGGTGCCTGAACGAGACATATTTGTGTACCTGTGTACCTAACCCTTAACTGTACTCCACAATATCACAATAAAAAATATTGAATATAAAAAAATAGAGAATAATATAGATTTATTTTGCTGTTTTCCTTAGAAAACTACTTATCTTTTTGATGAGAATAAGCTGACTTCTCCCCTTCTTTCCAGGTAAGGTGTAATGGACACCATTCTAAATAATGGAAAGTTATATACTTTTGGACCCCGGCCTAAATCTTTAATAAAACCAGTTCAAATTTCTGACTTGATGTGAACAGTGTAAAGAGAATTGTAGTACATTTAATTTACAGTAGAGAGGAGAAATTGAGTTGGTGATTCGGTAAAATGGACATCCAAAAAATTAAGTGTTTCAGAGATTAAAGACCCTAAATCCCTGGATTTGACAAAACTAACTGGCAAATAATAAAATGAGTTAGTTATAGAGTTATCAGGAAAAACATATTATGCCTTATGGGGCTTTGCTTTTTATTTTGGATATTGATTAGCAGAACTTTGTAAAAGTGGGAAAAAAATCAACAATGTTACAAATGTCAAAATTTCACAGATTTAAGATATCTCTGAGTATAGGTTTGGGAAAGATTTAAGATATCTCTGAGTATAGGTTTGGGAAAGTGTTCATTGTAGTATACATTGAAACCAGACCAGTGTTCTTTTTAATAATCTATTGTTCCTGATCTAACATTTTTTATTGGCACTACAATTTCACTGAGTGTTTTATGTAGGAAAAGTGACATTTGTAGTCATCTTTTGATTTAATTGCTTCTTCATGCTTTTTTTGGGGGGGGAATATGTATATATTTTTTAATGAGGAGCCTCTATGGAAAATTGCATTTCCTAAGAAAGCAATTTATTAGCCTACTAAACTAAACGTAAGACTTTGTGTGGATTTCTTTATAATCAGAAATATTCCAAATACTCATCAAATGCAAATTAGGAAAAAAGGGTGATTTCTGGTTAAATGTGAGAGACCAAGTATACCAGTGGACAGGGGCCAGACATATATGGCAACAGAGCTAACTCTGATCCACAGCCCCCGTAGAAAACAGCCAGGGCAGTCAGACCACTGGTTCTGCAGCCATCAGCTAAGGAAGGTCAAGGCTTAGTTAATGATAGCCAGCTTCTCTGTGTTTTGCCACTCTCAGCCCTGTTCCAATTCAAGACCAAACAAAGAAAGCCAATTGTGTTCCCCAAAGCAATCCTATAGCATATCCTGCTTCTAGGTAGCCACCTCCAGCTTCCCCAGGCCAACAGTCTCTGCTCAGGGTACATCTGAAATCTTCCTTTTTCTCAGCTATAAAGCCTTCCCATTCGTGTATCTGCTAAATGCAAGTGACAGTGGCTGACTCTCTTCCTCCCACGAACTGAATGAATAGCCTTTGTTTTGTTCCATTTGGGTAAACTTTGTTTCCCAAAGTGGAAAATACGTAGAACTACAAGTTCTTGAAAGTAAACTGAAAAGATTCTCAGCTGTCTTGTACTAGATTATCCATAGAAACATTAAAAGGTTATTAGGTGAATTATGTGACATTTGCTTAAAGACAATCAACCAACAAATATTTATGGAGACTTGGCACTCTGCTCTGTGTTCGGTGGTGTGGAAGTTATTGAAATTGTATTAGAGCAAACTGGTATTAAAGAACTGTCAAGTTTGTGTTGCATACCTGCTACAACCAAAACTCAGGGGTCAAACATGTCATGAATCAACTCTTGGTTTTGCTATTTACTAACTCTCTGGCTTGGGAAGGTAACTTTGTTTTCAAATCTCAGAATACTCATCTTTAAAATGGGAATAATAAATATCTACCATAAAGATTGTTGCATATAGTATACTAAATAATTCAGCTAAAATGCCTAACCCTTTGCCTGATAATAATTATTGTACCCTATGGAATAGTTTATTATATCACATGTCCATTATGTAATATAATTAAAGTATAATATTACATATTATTTATATTGTTATTTTATATTTATTATATTTTATATTTATATTATGCTATTTATATTATTTAAAATGCAAGATGTGAATAAAGCATAGGCCTTGGGGAAATTATCTATTTGAAAGGAAAAAAGTACATACAAGAAATATATGTGATTCATTAAAAAAAAAGTGAGACAATGCATAATTAAGTGTTGAATTGGATGGCATGGTATTTAAGTGCTTAAGTGCTCTGAGGCTTGGTAGAGAGGAAATTAATGAACACTAGGAAGGTTTGAAAGTAATTTTTGGAAGAGGAAAGAGTTGGTGTGGATCTTGATGACTGGCAAGACTGGGATAGGTGGAACAAAAAAGCCAGAGCTTCCTGACTCAAAGCATTGCTCATGAATTTTCCATTGCCCCTGTGAAGACCTTGGCTCACAGGGAATGGGAGAACTTGCATTGGCAAACTGTGGGAATTAAGGTAGTCTGCTTAGAAAGGGCAGATTATGGAGTGGTGGTCTTAAGAAACAGGCTCATAAATGCACTTACATTGAGGTCTTACGAAAGGGAGAGAGAATCATTGCTGCTCTAAAGGGGTATTTAAGGAAGCTTGATTTAGCTGTAAGGTAGATTAACAGAATGGTCAGAGAGACTGAAATTAGTAGGAAAGTGTTGAGTCATCTAGCTGTGGGGTGATACCTGTCTGGGTCAAGGTGGTTGTGGCAGAAAGGGAGAGAGGGAAACTTTAGAGGAAGAATATGTAGGATTTGGCAAGTAAATGGTCAAGGAAAATTAAATAATAGTAATAATTACTTCTTATTAGCCCTTACTATGTGGGAGGTGTTCTAAAAAAGTAATATACTTTACATAAGTAACTGGTCCAAAATGGAGATTGTGTTCCCAATTCAAAGAAGCTTTCTTGAAAAGTTGCAGGAACTTAAACTCTGTGAGTGGGCACAGCATAAACAGTTTGCTACATTTGGGCGGTACTTTTTAGTAGAATAATGATTAATAATAGTCATTATTACACAAGTACATGTACTCATTTTAGTTTTTAAACATCAAACGTCTTTAGCTCTTAGTAACTCACAGAGTTACTAGTCACTTATTATTATAGGCTGCTAATAAATAGCTTTTAGCCAAATATAAAATTAAGAATACCGTGGAAGTGGGCATTGCATTTCCCCGAGAGCCAGGGCAAGCACTGTACTTTTGGAGTTTCTAGTGCCCACCAGTCACCACAGAAGATACTGCTTTGAGAACTCCGTTCTGGATAATGTTATCATTTCTCCTCTCAGCCTGGCTGGCCTTCTTAAAGGAGTGGATATAAACTAAAATGTTTTCTGCTTATTGAGTACTTCTATTGAGTCCTTTCTTTGAAGTAGGTTGCGTTATTTCGTGACAGCTTGTGAGTGCAATTTCAGATTGATTTGCTAACTCTATGGCTAGGGTAAAAAAAGCAGACGCATTTTTCAAGCTCTTCCCTTTTCTATTTCTCACAGTAAGAACCTGATGTAAACTGAATTGTATCCTCTCCATAGTTGTGTGTTGAAGACTTGACCTCCAATGTGATGGTATTAGGGTGTGGGGCCTGAGGGAGGTAATTAAGTTTAGATGAGGTCATGGGGGTGGGGCACTCATAATGAGGTTAGTGCCCTTTTAAGAAAAAGAAAGACACCAGAGCTTGTGCGGTTGCTCGGTTGCTCACTCACCCTTCCTCCTTCTCTCTCCCTCTCCCCCTCTCTGTTTCCCTTCTCCTCTCTCCCCTGTGTGAAGACACAGCAAGAAAGTGGCTGTCTGAAAGCCAGAAAGAAGGTCCTCAATGGTACCCAACCAAGCTTGCACCTTGACCTCAGATTTCCAAGCTTTCACAGCTGTAAGAAAATAAGTTTCTGGTTTTTAATCCACTCAGTCTATGGTGTTTTGGTATTGCAGCCCAGGTTGACTAATACAGAACTAAATACTTTGAGCTTTTAATATGCATTGGGTACTATGCTTGATATTCTTCAATTCATGTAATCCTCACCATAATGCTGTGAGACCTATTGACTATTCCTATATTTCAGATGAGTAAACTGAGGCTCAAATTGGTTAAAATAACTTGATCAATGGCACAAAACCAATAAGGGATGGAATTGGGATTTGAACTCAGGTCTGACTTCATGTCTCATTCCTTCAGCATTGTACTTTCTCTTGAAGGCCAATATAAAATCAAAAGTGACTCTAAGTTCAATACTGGAATTGCAAGCCATTGCCAGACAAAGATAAGCTAAGAAGGAGAAATAGTTTGAGGCAAAGCAGGAGAAAGGGAGGTAGCAAATTTAATTTAGAATATGACTTTGGGGTGATGAATAAACATTCAAATAATAAGTTGCCACAGAATATTACTTTCATCCATGTATTTTTGAATAATATATATCAGGACAATGGCAATATTAATTGACAGTTACTATCAAGGGATGTTTCCTAAACTGGTGTTAATATCCTAGAGGAGAAGATATGTCAGAGATTCTCTTTTCTTACTAGACAGAATTAGTTTGCAATTAACCACAAAGACCTGTTTACTGCTCGCTCCTTCTGCTTTCTTTAGTGCAGGCAGCTCTGTCTACCTTCGCTCCTTTCACCTACATTTGAAGTATTTATTACTGTACTAAGTCACAAAGGCTTTAAAGGTTTTATTCAAATCCAAGAACGATGTAGAACTGATTAGATGGGTTATTCTCATTTGAAAGAACCAAGGGAGTCAGAAGAGAGCAATTCACTTCAATACTTGGTATAAGAAAATAAGCCAGCCGGAGAAGTTCTCAGATTAAATCTAATTCAACATTACTTAGAGAAAAAAAAAATCCACTGTGGACATAATTCATCAGTAAGGCTCAGACTATATTGCCTTGCTATCCAAATGAGTTCAAGGTACACTAGCACGTTGAAAAGACAGATTTGCTGCCAAGATGCACACATAGTAACATTGAGCAAGGCTCGTTCCATACAGATTTGGAAAGGCTCTCGCCTTACTCTACGCCGGCAGGATGAGTCAATCAAGATAGGATTTATCACAATTCCTTTTGTAAGAGGAAGGTTTTGTGGGAAGATGTGACTCATTCTCTAGTTTTAAAGATAAAGACTCAACATGGTAAAATAAAGTGTGTGAAACCATCTTTGGAGCTAGTAAAATACATAAAAACACTTTACTTACCTGATATAAGCTCTAACATGAAGCATTATATTAGCTGACATTTGGACGCAGCAGGCTTAAGTATGAGAAAAAAATCGCTTAAGTATGAGAAAAAAAACACTTCAAGCCCTATGTTTGTCACTTGATACCTGTGCCACTGTGAGTAGGTTACCTAAACTCACTGAGTGAAAGTATTCTCGTCTGTGAAAGGGAGCATAACTACCTTTTGGGGAGGGATTTTTATTAGGAAAATATGAAACAAGTGAAGTACAGTGTCTGGACAATGTCAGGTCCATTTCACTCCAAGATCTAGAATCTATGTTTCAGCAAAGTCTGACTAGGCCTTACATGCTTTCTTCCTTTCAGCTTTTATACACTTTCCTAGTACCAGAATATGGTGTTACTTACTGCCAATGACCTTTGGGCCAATCTTATGGATTTAGAACTTGGTCAAGCTTTCTTATTTCCCTTCACATTGTCTCATACGATTTAAGTGCTGCTTGAAAGAGACTAGTTAAGAAGTCACTGATGGCCGGGCTCGGTGGCTCAGCCTGTAATCCCAGTGCTTTGGGAGGCCGAGGTGAGTGGACTGCCTGAGCCCACGGGTTTGAGACCCGCCTGGGCAACTTGGTGAGACCTCATCTCTACAATAAATCAAAAATTAGCCGGGCATAGTATCACACGCCTGTAGTTCCAGCTACTTGGAAGGCTGTGGCGGAAGGATCGCTGGAGCCCAGCAGGTGGAGGTTGTGATGGCTGGGAGCAACCACTGCACTCCAGTCTGGGTGACAGAGTGAGACTCCAAATCAAAAAAAAAAAAGAGAAGTTACTGACAGTCTGTGTTCAACTTGGCTGCTCACCTAACAGAACTTAGGGGAGGAACCAAAGAGAAATAAAGAAAGAATTCATTTATGACAGTTATTGAAGGTCTGAAATGAATACAGAATTGGGACTCAAAATAAGTGTCTTCGTGGCTCCCAGAAACACTTACTTGTGGTTCTTGAAAAATCTAATGCCTGGGTTTGGGGTGTACCCCAAACCTACTGAGTTGGAATTCGAGTTTGGGAAAGATTATGGGGTCAGAAATTTGTATTTTTTAGTGCCTTCTGTTTGTCTTGTCAGAAGCGTGCTTACTTAAATTTCTGTTTTCCAACAACTAATTTTATCTTTGTTGATTCATTATACTTTGTTCAATTTTTTAAAATTGTGAGATACGTTTAGGCTCATAGAAGGGCTGTAAAAATAGTTCCTGAATATTCTTCATCCAGCTTCCCTTTATGTTAAAGTCCTATATGACCACCAAACACGTATCGAACTTGGTTCAATACTATTAACCAAATAACAGAACTTATTTCTGTTTCTCCAGTTTCTTATGAATGTCCTTTTTCGAACCAGGATCCCTTGCTATATTACGCCATCGTGTCTCTCGGTTTTCTCCAACCTGTGATAGCTCCTCAGTGTTTCCATATCTTTCGTGACTTCTGAGTACAACGGGTCAATTGTTTTATAAATTGCCTCTAAATTTCAGGTCTGATGCTTTCTCATAACTACATGAAGGTCATGCCTTATTAGAAAGGATACCACTGAGATGATTTGCCCTTCTCAGTGCAACCCATCAGGGGTATGTAATGTTGATATACATCACTGGTGATTTTAGCCTTAATCACCTGGCTGAGGTGAGGTCTGCCAGAATTCTCCACTGTAAACTTACTATTTTTCCATATTTAATTACCACATATATTGAGGAGATGTTTTGGGAACTATGCAAATATCCTGTTTCTGCTTAACCTTTTGTTATTTAATTTTAGCATTCATCTGTGGATTTTGCCGACTGCAATTATAATGGTGCTGTTTTCATGGTGATTTTCTATTTCGTTCATTCTTTCTACATTTACTAATTGGGATTCTTCGATAAGGAAGAGTTGTTGCTTTTCTCTGTGTATTTATGTATTCAGGTGTTTATACTAATATGAACTCATGGATATTTATTTTGTCCCATGGTCTGTCATTCAAAAGTATTTTATGTGTTGCTCAAATTGTTCGACTAATCTTGGCCATTGGGAACTTTTTCAGGTTGGTGTCTGTGTCTTTTTGCTAGGCCCATGCTTTAGTATCATCCTCCCCTTCCCTCTCTCCTTTCCTTCTTCCCTCTTTCCTGTCTCTCTATCTTTCTTTTTCCGTTCTTTCTTACTTCCTGTAACCACAGGGTGCTCCAGGCTCACCTGTATTTTCCCAGCCTCATCCCTGTAATCAACCAGTTCTCCAAGAACCTTTGGTTTCATATTTTAGAGAGTAGGTTAGAAACCAGGAACTGGGCAAGTGTGCTCATTGCTACTGGGTTGTGCTTACTTCCAGCCCCTTTCAGTGGACAAAGCTAGAACTATGCACATCTATCGTAGCAAACACATACATCAATATTTTTGAATTGGTTTATTTGTGGATGTGTATGCGTGTGTGTATACATACATACATATGTATGTATACTCCGACTCAAAAAATAAATAAATAAATAAAACAAAATAAACTACAACTCTGTATTGATATGTCAGACAGCAATCTGGTACTACAGGGTTCCTTCTAGCCTTCTTTTTCTTGTTTGTGACTTCCTTATCTATGGTGAGAAACCTGGCTCTCTTGTCTACAACGTATTTATTTATTTGTTCAGCCTTAGTATGAAAGCAAAGAAATTTCAGGATTCCTAATCTAAACCCCTGTGAGAACAAAATTTACCTGCCAGACTATAATATTTTGTATAATTCTTTTTGGGTACAGTGTTCAGACAAAATACCCCATTACAAGGTTACTTAGGTTAACCTTTTTCTTCCCCATCCACTTTAGTGTGGTTATGTGATTTCTTTTCTTTTCTTTTTTTTTTTTTTGAGTTGGAGTCTCACTCTGTCACCCAGACTGGAGTGCAGTGGCCGCTCCCGGCCACTGCAGCCTTGACATGCTGGGCTCCGGCCATCCTTCTGCCTCAGCCCTCCAAGTAGCTGGAACTACAGGCGCGCGCTACCACGCCTGGCTGATGATTTATTTTCAATACAGTTAGAATGATTTGTCACATTGCATTCCATTTTTAACCCACATCCTTGTTCAATTTTTTATTAACAGGCCGTCATTTGCGTGTATATACATCTATATACATATAGGGTTGACAAATGTATAGTCATACATCCACCACCATAGTTCCAAATAAAACAGTTTTATTACCCCCCAAAATGTCCCTGTGCTACTTCTTTAGTATCCCATGGCTCTTGGCATCATTTACTTGTTTTCCTCCCTACGGGTTTTTCTTTTCAAGAATGCCATAAAAATGGAATTAGACAACATTTAGTCTTTCAGGTCTGAGTTCTTTCATTTAGCAACACGCATTTCAGAGTCATCCATGTCATTGCATAAATCCTTCTCATTGTGGCATAATATTTAATTGTATGAATGTACCCCAGTTTGCTAAATGAAGCAGTAGTGTGTGAGAGTCCAGTTTCTCTACATCTATGCAAGCAATTGAAATTCCCAGGCTTTTTTATTTTAGATCTACTTTAGGTATGTAGTGTTACATTGTTTGTTTTAAGTAGCATTTTTCCAGTAATGAATGATGTTTAGCATCTTGTAATATGCTTATTTTCTTTCCATATATCTTTTTTGATAAAATGTCTGCTTAAACCTTTTGCCCTTCCCCACCTTTGGGGTCATTTGTTTTCTTAAGTTTTGAGAATTCTGTATATATTCTATATACAAGTCCTTTGTCAGAAATGTGTTGGAAAATATTTTCTTCCAGACTGTGGCTTCTGTTTTTGTTCAAGTTTTACATTTTTATAAAATCTAATTTATCAATTTTTTATTTTATCAGTTGTGCTTTTGGTGTGCAGTCTAAAAGCCCTCTACAGAACTCACACACACAGATAACACAGATTTTCTCCTGTAATTTCTTCTATAAGTTTTATAATTTTCTATTTTACATTTAGGTCTGTGATCCATTTGGGGACATATCTTGTGTATTAATGAGGTTAATTTTGAGATTTTTTTTGTGTAGAGATGTTCAAATGTACTATAACCATTTGTTGAAAAGATTATCTTTTCTTTATTGAATTACTTTTGCATTTTTACACAAAACCATTTGACTATATTTGTGAGAGTTTATTTCTGGGTTCTTATTCCATTTCATTGATATATGTGTCTTTAATTTTACCAATACCACATTGTCTTGATTACTGTATGAACAGTGTAAGTTTTCCATCCTATTCTTTTCTTTGCCAATTTGTTTTAGTTTATTTGCCTTTTCATATAATTTTAGAATCAGCTCTTTAATATTTATAGAAAAGGCATGCTGGGATTCCGATTTATTGATCAAAATTGGAGAAAGTGAAAACAGGTGATGTGTTTTTTTGTGTGTCAATTTGGCTAGGCTACAGTCACCAGTTTTTAACTAAACATGAATTTAGATGTTGCTGAGAAGGTATTTTGCTGGTGTAATTAAAGCCTAAATCTAACTACCTAAAGATGTAATAAGTTGACATTAAGTTGGGAAAGATTCTCCTGGATAATCTGGGTAGATCCGATCAATAAACTGGAAGGTTTTAATAGCAGGGTTAGGGCTTCCCCAAAAGAAAGAAGAAATTATGCCTGTGGGCGGTAACTTTGATAGGAAGTCTGTGGAGCTCCATCTTGCTTAAAACCTTCTCTTGTTGGTTGCCTGTGGATAACAGCTTTGGCCCATGCCTGTCAGTTCCAGTTTGGCAGTGATCTTTCTGTGTTGACTACCAGACCTATGGATTTCACATTACAATCTCGCTCTCTATGTATCTATCTATGTATTTATGTATCTGTCTGTCTATTTATCTACTATCTATCAATCATCTATCTGTCTATTTATCTGTCTCCTAATGATTTTGCTTCTCTGGTTGAACTCTGAGTGAGGCAACATCTTGATAATATTCAATGCTTCACACCATAACATGATATATTTCCATTATTTAAGTCTTTGATTTCTTTCATTATTATCATTTGTATGTGGTTTTCAGCATAAAAATCATGTCTATGTTATGCTAATTACATCCAAGCATTTCATTCTTTGATGCTATCATAAATTGTATTGCTTTTCAAAATTTTGAATTTGGCTGGGCTCGGTGGCTCAGCCTGTAATCCCAGCACTTTGGGAGGCCTAGGCAAATGGATTGCCCAAGACCATGGGTTTGAGACCAGCCCGGACAATTTGGTGAGACCTCATTTCTACAATAAATAAATTTTTAAAAAATTAGCCGGGTGTGGTAGCGGGCGACTGTAGTTCTGCCTACTTGGAAGGTTGAGGTGGGAGGATCGCCGGAGCCCGACGGGTCGAGACTGGGGTCGCCGTGAATGTGCCACTGTATTCCAGCTTGGGTGACAGAGTGAGACTCCAACTCAAAATAAATAATAAATAAATAAAATAAAACTATGAATTTAAATTGTTCACTGATAGTATATAGAAATATAATCGATATTTGTATGTAGATATTTTGCAAACATGCTAAACTCATTTATTAGTTCTAGAAAATTTCGTGTAGATCTTGAAAAAATATTTTCTATATGGACAATACTGTTGTTTATAAATAGACATGAGTTTAGCCTTTCTGATATACACAACCTTTTTTTTTCTTACTGTATTATAATGGCTAGAATTTCCAGTACAATGTTGGACAGAAGTGGTAAAGGCAAATATCTTTACCTTGTTCCCGAACTTAGGGGTAATCACTCAGTTGTACACCATCAAATGTGATGGTGTCTCTTAACAGTAGATGTCTTTCGCCAGATTCATAAATTTTTCCCTCAGTTCCTAGTTTGTCAACAGTTTTAATTTTATAAGACCACTGAATTTTGTCAAATGATTTTCTGCATCAACAGTAATTTTTTTATCTGCTTATTTTATTTTTTCAATTTACTTTAACTTTTAACTTTGAAATAATCTAGTCTTACATACCTTGGTATGTGAGGGGAAAAAAAAATCAGTGAAAGCGTCTGAAAATGAAGTTTTCTTCTTGGAAGTTTTAAAATCAGGAATTTGATTACTTTAATAGATATAGGATGATTGAAGTTATCGTTTTCACTTTGATAATTTGTATTTTTCAAAGATTGACTAATTTCATCTAGTTGTTAAGTTTATGTGCAAAGAAGTTTGTAATAGTTCCCAATTCTTTTTTTAATATCTTTTATTATTTAAAATAATATCTTATTTTAATATTGGGATTTTTATCAATAGCTTCTTTTCTTCCTGACATTGGTAATTTGTATTATCTCCTTTTTTTCCCTTGGTCAATCTGGCTAAAGATTGGTCAATGTTCTTGATGTCTTCAAAGTATTAATTTTAGTTTCATAGATTTTCTCTGCTGATTTTTGTTTTTGGTTTCATTGGTTGTGCACTTGTTTTTGTTTTCTGCCTTCTGCTTTCTTTGGGGTTAGTTTGCTTTTCTTCTGCTTTCTTAAAAGTAAAAGCTTAAATTATTAATTTGTGACTATTTTTCTTCTAAGATAAGCATTCAATGCTTTAAGCACTACTTTAGCTACATATCAAAAATTTTGATAGGTTTTATTGTCATTTGAATTTAGCTCAAAGTACTTCTTAATTTTTTAAATTTTAGATTCAGAGGGTACAAGTGCATGTTTGTTACATGGGCATATTGTGTACTGGTGGGGATTGGGCTTCTGTGTCCCCATTTCTGAAAAAGTGAACATTATGCCAAATATATAGTTTCTGAACCCCCGCCATCTACTCTTATTTTTCTTGAGACTTCGTTTTTGATCTGCAGGTACCATGTTTTAAATATCCACACATCTTGTGATTTTTCATGTATCTTTCTTGTTATTTATTTTCAATTTAATTCCATTGTGGTCTGAGAACACAGTCTGTGTGATTTTTCTTCTTTTAACCTTGTTGAGGTATGTTTCAGGCTCTAGAATCTGGTTGCTTGATTTGAGATTTGTTGTTGTTATGGTAACTCTTGTTGGACCACAGACTTCCTTCATGTTGCTCTAGGGATGCCTTTTCTTTTAGGGCGAGAGTCTGTCTGCTGAACTCTGAGTTTTAGGTCATCCCTTTGCACCTCAAAGATGACCTCTTTGAATGTTCCTGTTCTTCTTCTGACCCCTCCCATAAGTGTTCTGCTGTTATTATTAGAAATAACTGGTTAGCTTGGAGCTGGGAGAATTATTCTCTGCTTCTTTGATTGCCCATTGGTGTTAGGCATGCATGCTTCTCTGGGTCTCGGGAGTGCGGGCTTCTGAGTTGCCCTGCCCCTTTCCTGGCTATAGTTTTGGGCTTAGTGTAATCCTGCTTCTTTCTAAGGGATACAGTTTCCCTCTGTTCCCTTCTACCAGTCATAAGTTTACACAGATGCCTTGAGGGCAGCAGTAGTTTCTTGCCTTTCTTGTCCTTCTGCTCTTCCCCGCCCTCATGTTTGCACCCTAGTGCTTCTTAGGGCTCTTCCTGATCCTGCAGCCAGTGAGGTTTGTAAAGAGCATGCAAGTGAGTACAGACTCAATTTCAGCAGCCCTCAGGAGTTTCACATTGGCTAGCCAGCCTCACTTGGTCTCAGTGCTCCCATAGATTTTTAAAAATCATGAGTTTGTAGTGTGGCTGATTTTTTTCGGTAAGAGGAGAGCAAGGCTCTTCCAGCTTTCTGCATCTTGGGATAGGTACAGAAATTCTTTTTTGATTTTTAGTTAATTTTTTTTTCTCATTTCTTTATGCACGTTAACTTTGGGTTTATTTTGCTGAGTTTTTTTTTTTCTCCTAAACTTTATAAGTTATATGTTTAGTTCATTGTAGTAAAACAGACTCAAAGATTATATGGTAAATTGCTGCAACCCTGCAAATAATGAGGCCAGAACTAATGAGACCAGTCTTACTTTGTGATCATTAATAATCCTGTTTTATTATTTTTGGTCATAAAGAGGGTGACTGTAAGGAAGAATGTTCTTTTATAGAAAACTGCATTGTCTACACACAATATACCCTTCTGGGTTACCTGACTTGACCCTTTCATTTACTTTGAGCTATTGTACAACTCTGCGAGTTGTAGGTGACTAAGAGTTGGAGGTGACTAAGAGATTCAGCTTACTTCCCTCCTCCCCTGTGGAAAAATAAGCTTTGGTTCTATTTGCATATTCTTTTTAGTGTGTCTGTTCTTTGGATTCTCTTTTGAATCTTCTTGATTCCTTTAGTGATTAAAGAATAGAATATAATTTTTTTTAACACATATGAGGGAGGGCCCCCAAAACCTGGAATTGACTTTTATTTAAAAAAAAAACTGTGTGTTTAGTCTTAGATTTTTAAACGTCAGTCACCTTCAAATTACTCTCCTTTTGATGTAATACCCTTATTGTGAACGCTTTTTCTACGGCTCAAAACAGTTCTTGAACTTGTCAATTTTGATGCCTTTGAGTGCTTCTGCCATTTTTTTGGTTTCGCCTCTTCCACATCAGCAAAACATTTCCCTTTGAGGACTTTTTTCATCTAGGGAACAACCACAACAAAAAAGAAAGTCTCTCCCGCAGAGATCCGGTGAATAGGGAGGGTAGGGCCTGGAGGTCATGCTGTTTGGGGTCAGAAACCGCTGAACACGAAGCATAGTGTGGGCAGGGCACTCATGAATCACCCAACGTGAAACGGGCCAATGCGTTGAAAGAATCTCCACAAAAATATTCACTGAAGTCCAACACAGCCTCTCCCCACGACACTAGCTGGGACATGGATGCTGATGGGCTCCTAGAACACTCACCTGGTGAGAGAAGCCTGTACTACAAGGGGCCTGCCCTCCACAAAATAATTGTTTTTTTTTTGTTTGTTTGTTTGGGTCCCCCTTGTATTTAGTTTTATATCTCTATGAGAGTCATGGTTTTACCTTTAATGAACCTTATTTTTTAACGAGGTTAGGCATTGGCCACCAAGAAATGCTTTGGCTACATTTTGCAAACTGTGTTACAAAATGTTAGCCGGGCTCGGTGGCTCAGCCTGTAATCCCGCGCCTTTGGGAGGCTGAGGTGAGTGGATTGCCTGAACCCGCGGGTTCGAGACCCACCTGGGCAAGCGGAGACCTCATCTCTACAACAAATCAAAAAATTAGCCGGCGTGGTAGCGCTCGCCTGTAGTTCCAGCTACTTGGGAGGCTGAGGCGGAAGGATCGCCGGAGCCCAGCAGGTCGAGGCTGCGGTGGCCGGGAGCGGCCACTGCACTCCAGTCTGGGTGACAGAGTGAGACTCCAACTCAAAAAAACAAAACAAAAAACAAAATGTTTTAGTGACTGCTCATCTATACATGTTTTACCGTTCACATTGTTATTTCTTCTTTGATCTCTGAGTTGTTTAGAATTTTATAAAATATGTTAACTTTTTTCCCTTGGTTTATTTTGCCTTTGACTTCTAACTAATTTGCATTACAGACTGAGAATACATTCTGCTGCTTATCATCCTTTACACTCTGTTAAAGCTAGTTTTATGGCTTAAAATGTGGTCAGTTTTCAAAACTATTTTATTTTGGATTAAAATAATGCAAATCATTTAATTGTTAGATGTGATCTTTTCTATATGCTCACTGGATGAAGCATATTAATTTTCTTTCTGAATCTTTTTATTGCTAACGTTATTGTCTGCTTTATTGATGGATGATGAGAGGCATTCAGTATTCTACCAGGGTAACAAATATGTTGTAGTTCTGTGAAGACGTGTAAGTATAGAATTGAGAAATATACACGTTTAGTATTGTTACACCTTTCCGTAATGAGGCTTCTATAGTTATGACTCTTTTGATCTTTTTTTCTTTAAAGTCTATTCTGTCTGATATTATTCTGTTACCTAGTTTTTAGTTAGCATTTATCTTTTGTATTAGTTAGTATATGGGTTAAGTTACGGTAACACAGATTCCTACCTAAGAATGTCTTTAATAAGAGAGACTATTTCTACCTAATCTGTAATGGTCTGGATGTGGGAGATATAAGGATTATAGAATACCTCTGTGTCCATAACAGGGGGGACTCAGCCTTCTTTTCAGTGCTTTGCCAGCCTTCAAGTGATGACCTCATCCCTGTGGTCAAAGATGGCTCACCCCAACCTTTTCTTCTGTAAGAAGTAGGGAAAGGGGAGTGAGAAGCATATGTCTTCCTTTTAAAGAAACGACCTGGAAGTCACTTAAGTTCACTTCTTGTGGGCCATACCTAACTACAAGGGAGGTGAACAAATGTGGTACTTAGCAAAATGTACATATTATCTAGTTAATATTTGGGTATTGCAGGAGAATCATGGTTTGTTCTAAAACTAATGTACCTGTCTTCACTCTGGATCTTGTGATTTTATATTTTAGAACAGCGATTGGCAAACTTTTTCTCTAAAAAGCCAGATACTAAATATTTTAGCCTTTGTAGGTCACATGCGGGTTCTGTCACATACTCTTTTTTCCCAACCGTTGAAATGATAAAGACCATTCTTAGCCAAAGAACCATATATAAATAGGCTGGGTGCCAGACGGACTACAGCCTGACATCCTCTTTTAGTCTTACTTATAAACAATGTGTTGTTTTTTAAAAATTATCCAATTAATTTTCACATTTTAACTCAATAGTTTAATCATTTACCTTTGTTAAGATTTCTCATACATTTAGTTTTATTTTGTATTATGTGTATTTTGTTTTTCCATATGCTTCTGTTTCTGTTCTCTCCTTCGCCACCTTTGTTTACCTTCTTTTTGATTGAGGATTTATTTGTTAAATAAAAAAAATTGGTTTGAAAATTATATACTTTGTGCCAACTATTTAGTTGTTATTATAGCTAGTATTAATATGCACATTTAACAATTTCTTTGGGAAAAAAATCAATATCTTTACTCTCTCCCAAATTATCCTAAACCTTATTATCGTCTCAAAAATTCTATACTCCTTTGTTTATTATCTTAATTCGATCTTGTTTTTAACCCTACAATTTTGATTTTATCATTCTTTTATGATCCATAAATGTCTGAATTTTTCTTCCTTCTTGCATATCAGACTTCCCATCTGGGCGCATTCTCTTTTGTTAGAAATTTCTCATTGGAATTTTCTTATAGTGTGGTAATAAATTAGTAGTAAATTCTTGGTTTTGCTTGTTTGAAAATATCTTGGGTTTGTCTTTGCTCTTATAAAACGGTTTTGCTGACCATAAAATTAGGGCTTGAGAGTTGTTTTCTTTCCAAGTGAGTAAAATATTTTCCATTTCTTTTACTTCTATTGTTGATATTGAGAAATCAACTTTCAATATAAATTTTCCAGTTTTAAATTGTTGTGATAAGAACACAACATGAAGTATACCCTCTTAACAGATTTGGTTTTTTACTCTGTCACCCAGACTGGAGTGCAATGGTCGCTCCCGGCTACCGAGCCTCAACCTGCTGGGCTTCGGTGATCCTTCCGCCTCAGCCTTCCGAGTAGCCGGAATTACAGGTGTGTGCTACCACGCCCCGCTAATTTTTGATTTATTGGAGAGATGAGGTCTCACCAAGCAGCCCAGCCGGGTCTCGAACCTGCGGGCTCAGGCAATCCACTCACCTCAGCCTCCCAAAGCGTGGGATTACTGGCTGAGCTGTGTGAAAAGGTCCATAATATTCCTTATTAGAGTTACAAGAGGAAATAATAGAATAATAAAGAGAAAATTGGGGGGGGAGAATGAGAATTTTTCAAAATTTTTGAAGTATATTAATCATCAGATCCAAGAAACCCCAAAATACATTTAGATACATTGTTCCCAAGCTGTAGAATACCAAATAATAAAAAAGAATGAAAGCAGCCTGAGAAAATAGACTGATAACAAAAGAATAATTTATACCTGTCACAAAAGGACAAATACTACACTTATATGTGAAATCTAAAATAGTCACTCCTAGAACGAGAGAGCAGAAAGGTGGCTGCCGGGGCTAGTGGGAGAGAAGTAAATGGGAAATTTCTATACGATGGGTATAAAGGTTCAGTAATGCAAGATGAATACTTCTGGAGATTGCTATGCAACATTGTAGCAACAATATTAGTTAACACCCTTGGTATTATACACTATCTGAACCTTTATACCCATGTATAGAAACTCCCCATTTACTTCTCTCCCACTAGCCACCTTTCTGCTCTCTCATTCTAGGAGTGACTATTTTAGATTTCACATATAAGTGTAGTATTTGTCCTTTTGTGACAGGTATAAATTATTCTTTTGTTATCAGTCTATTTTCTCAGGCTGCTTTCATTCTTTTTTACTATTTGGTATTCTACAGCTTGGGAACAATGTATCTAAATGTATTTTGGGGTTTCTTGGATCTGATGATTAATACACTTCAAAAATTTTGAAAAATTCTCATTCTTCCCCCCCAATTTTCTCTTTATTATTCTATTATTTCCTCTTGTAACTCTAATAAGGAATATTATAGACCTTTTCACACTATCTTCCATACCTCTTAATCTTTTTGTACTTTTTTTTTCTTCATTCCAAATGCGGTATTCTGATTTGTCTTCTATTTCATGAAAACCTATTCGGCTGGGCTTGGTGGCTCAGCCTGTAATCCCAGCACTCTGGGAGGCCAAAGCGGGTGGATTAACTGACCCCACAGGTTCGAGACCAGCCTGGGCAACTTGGTGAGACCTTGTCTCTACAATAAATCAAAAATTCGCTGTGCATGGTAGCATGCGCCTGTAGTTCCGGCTACTAAGAAGACTGAGGCTGAAGGATCGCTGGAACCCAGCAGGTCAATGCCACTGCACTCCAGCCTGGGCAACAGAGCGAGACTCCAACTCAAAAAAAAAAAAAAGAAAAAAAAAAGGAAAACCTATTCAGTTGCTGGTCTGTTGAGTGCATTTTAATTTCCATAATCTTGTTTATGATGCAATTCATTGCTGATTACTTGATGAGGCCTCTATGTGTGGAGAGAAAGGGGAAGATTTTGTCGAATTTGCCTTAGTCACTTCCTGCTTGGACTGAGTCTTGAACTTCCTATTGACCTGTAGCCAACGGCTTATAGATGTGTTCTAGAAGAATCTTTATTATTATTATTTTAAAGATGTGGGGTACAATTCAGGGTTAGGTACATAAGTGGTCATCGTACAGGTAAAGTTTGGGTATCCTTATGGATGTTATGTGCCCCCCCCCCCGGTAGTGTCCCACTACTGTCAATCTCTTTCTTATAGTATCATGATAAATGTTCAGGTTTGCTTAGGAGTGAGTACATGTGGCACTCAGATCTTTGTTTCTGTGATAAATCACTGAGTATGATCGACTCCAAATCCATCCAGGTTGCTGCAAAGTCCATAATTTTGTTTTTCTTGATAGCTGCAAAATATTCCATCGTGTGTATGTACCACCTTTTCTTTATCCAGTCCACTTTCAATGAGCAGCATGGTTGGTTCCATGTTTTTGCTATGGTGAATAAAGCTGCAATAAACATGCATGTTTTTTAAGAAAGTGAAGAATCTGGTTTTTTTACTAGTTTCCTTTAGTTACAAACCAGGTACATGGGGTGCATGTGGCAACCTATTTCCCCAGATTTGTGGTATCTGCTCAAGGACCATTGTAGAAATGTCTTCCTCTTCATACCTTCTCAGGCATGTGAGCCTTGGCATTGTCTATTCTCTTACTTATGTCTTGTGTCTGCCCTTCTGTAAACCAAAGTGTTCTCCCAGCCTTACTCTGAGAGTGACAAAGGGTTATAAGTCATCAGCTTCCCTTCGGTCTCTTTCTGCATCAGTTGGCAGAGGTTGGATTGATGACTTCACTGACCTATGGACTGTGAGGCAGGGAAGCCAGCACAGGTTAGATGTAGACAGATACATTTTCCATAGGCAGGTTTTAGGAAACGTTCAGACATTTTTAAAAATTACACTTTACTGCAGGCCAAGCGGGCAGCCTACCCACTCCGTTGGCAAATCAAAAGAAAACCCCATCAGATGAAAGAAAAGGACAGCCCCACCTTTCAATTCATGGCTTAGCATAAAATCACTAAGAATCTTTCAGGTTCCCTGTTGAAGGTAGAAGGTAGAATTCCATCCTTAGGTAACCAAAGTCATAGAAATGATAAGACCACCTTTTAGCTCATGAACTTGTGAACGGGGAACATCTAGCAGGTCTCCTGCAAAAGACAATGTGGTCAAGAATGGACCACCCCTCCCCTCTTCTCTTCCCATCAGAAGCAGAGAGATGTCAATCTTTGGAGTGGTGGTTACCTGGGCTTCACTCTTTTGAACATATCCATCATTGTAAGGTATATCAGGCCTATTGTAAAAGAACAAAAGCAATGGTTTCTTTTGCCCATGCCAGCTCCGGCATGTCTCCCTTTCTTTCCTCTCTTCTTCCTCAAATAAACTTTGTTTTAAAACTTTGCTGCTGCCCTAAAATTCATTTTAGGGATGAGCCAAAGGTTCTACAAGTAACCCGGCATCAGGCTGTAGTCAGAGGAAGATGAGAGATTATTCCTGGCTATAGCTACAGAGCCTACAGAAAAGTTATCGTTTAAATTCTGAGGGTTAGCCGGGCTCGGTGGCTCAGCCTGTAATCCCGCGCCTTTGGGAGGCTGAGGTGGATGGATTGCCTGAGCCCGCGGGTTCGAGACCCGCCTGGGCAAGCGAGACCTCATCTCTACAATAAATCAAAAAATTAGCCAGGCGTGGTAGCGCGCGCCTGTAGTTCCAGCTCCTTGGAAGGCTGAGGCGGGAGGATTGCCGGAGCCCAGCCGGTTGAGGCTGCGGTGGCCGGGAGCGGCCACTGCACTCCAGTCTGGGCGACAGAGTGAGACTCCAACTGAAAAATAAATAAATAAATAAATAAATTCTGAGGGTTTAAAAAATTATATATTATATGTATATGTGTGTGAGTGTGTGTGTGTGTGTGTGTGTGTGTGTATACATTTTTTTCCCAGACCTTCTTTGTGGTTGTTTTCACATCTACTTGGTGGTTGCTTCCGTATTATAAGAAATTGTGCTTGTATTCTTGGGAGAGAATTTGTGCTTGGTTCTGCCAGTTGTCCAAAGGTACCACCATCCAAAGACCTCCAAATTAAATTTTTTAGGTAGCTTTTTCAAACTACACAGGTGGCATAAATTTGGACTGTCATACATCATGAGAGCCCTTTTGTGGATATAAATCAACAAGAGAGTTGTTATTTTGTCCCCTCCACTCATCACTAAAGTTAAGGAAGGCAATTTTCTTGGCTAGCCCATTCTGTGTGATGGAATTATTCTTGCTCATCTCAATACTGAGGACGTAAATCATTGGGGTTTCAGTTTTATAAGAGGGGTTCTGTTAGAACTCCCTATAAAGAGGTCCTTAGCTTTAAGCCTTGTATAGATGTCAAAACAGAAGTCCAAAGTTTCTAGCACTGAAAAAAGCATCTTCAGAGCACAATGGGCTTTGGCTCTTACCTGCCTCCCAGAATGCCAGATGCCACTCTGTTTTTGAGCACTGAACATCATCTATCACTAGTCAGCTCTCACATGAAGTATAAAATTTTTGCTTATCATTGATAAAACATATTAGTATTTTCATTAAGAGGGTCATTCTATATGTTAGAAGTTCTCAAACTTTTTGATCTCAGGACTACTTTGACACTTAAAAATTATTAAAGTTCCAATGGTTGTGTGGATTCTATTAATATTTTGAAGTAAAACTGAGACATTTTAAAAATATGTGTGCATTCATTCATTTGAAATACACTAAAACTATTATAGCTGGGCGCAGTGGTTCATGCCTGTTATCCCAGCACTTTGGGAAGCAGAGATGGGAGGATTGCCTGAGTCCAGGGCGTTGAGACCAGCCTGGGCAACTTGGTGAGACCTCATCTCTACAATAAGTCAAAAAATTAGCCAGACATGGTGTCATGCATCTGTGGTTCCAGCTACTTGAAAGGCTAAGGTGGAAGGATGACTTGAGCCCAGCAGGTCAAGGCTGTGGCGACTGTGAGTGTGCCACTGCACTCCAGCCCAGGCCACAGAGTGAGAGTCCTACTTAAAAAAAAAAAAAAAAAGAAAAGAAAATAAAAGAAATAATAAGTCTATTACATGTTGTCTCACAATTCTTATATGTAGTCCAAATTCATTTCACACTTAAGAGACAAAAAGAACAAAAAAGGCAAATAACATCTTAGTGCTATTATGAAAACATCTTTGAACTTGTAACTGTCTGATAGTATCTCAGGGATTTCCAGGGATGCCTAGAACACACTTTGGAAACCTGAATTCTCAGGAATTTACATCTATTTTTTTTTAAGCTCTATAGGTTGTTTTGCTGAGCATATCTAGATGAGATCCATCGTGAAATCCTAAGCAGCTACAAATAATTAGATATTTCAAAAGAGAGGGGGTCAGAAGCCTAGGAGTGAGAAAGAATATCTATACACGTTCTTCATTATTTCTTTTGGGATTGGCATTTCTAATCTGCTTCTCTCTTAATTTCACTCTCTTTTTCTGCCAGACCCTCAAAACTGCTTTGCTAGGACCGTTATAAAATTTCAACTTAGAATACCAGGTAGTCTGTATCTTTTTTAAGTCAAAATTCTGATTATTTAAGAGAAATAACAGTCTCAGACAGAGTCATGCCAGTAAAAATGAGTCTGCCTGTCCTACTTTTAAAATTCTGATTTGTTTACATAAAAATTCGGCTTCACACTACACATAAGTGGTGAATGAATTTCTGAATGTTGTCAGTGAAAGCCAACTTCTTTTATTTAAAAAGAGGAGTTTATAATTTCTAAAGCCAAGTTTAAGTCATGGACGTTCTCTGAAGTCACTTTATCTTTTAAAAATACGGGCAAATAGAATCTGAAAACATCCGTATGTTGGACATTTATATACAAGAAAAATTATTGGCTGAGATGCCTAAATTTAGCTGTCTTTTAAACAAACATATACCCTAGCTAAAGCACATGGTTTTCTCACAATAAGTATTAGTATTCAAAATTACAGTGTGTGATTATCTCCAAAAAACCGATAAAGCCTTGATTTTTACGGTTGATTAACTAGGTTATTGCAAATCACGTCAGTTTTGAATTTGGCATGTCTCCCAGAACTCAAAACTTCCCAGGCAAAGCTCAAAGTTTCTTTTTCCATAACAAAAATTTGAATCCATAAAATCCCTTGAGATTTCTTGCATCCAAAACAGACATTTCCCAGGGTTTCATATGGTTTTCTGGAAAGCTCTTGACCCAACAAGTAGTTCCATATGGAGGCATCTGAGCTAATGAAGTTTCATTTCCTGTGAATTCATCTTACTTCAGATATTCTATTCAAGTCATTCTTTCAACAGGCATCAGTCTTTCCTTCTTCTGTCTCATCCTGTGTCACATTGAAAAGCAAGAGCCACCACCAGTGACATGACAAAGTATTTTACTTATATTTTTTTAGCAATCAAGCTAGCAAAGCACAATTATGTTTTCTTTTGGGATGTATTAGGCAATTTTGTGTAGCTTTGTGATAGGGTTTGCACATAGTGAGTGGTAATTAGGTCTCAAGTTATGCCCTGGTTAGTAGAGTAACAGGAATGTTCTAAAAAAGAGTGAGGTTTCTAGACAACGGAAGACTCACTACAATAGTGATATTTTAATTTCAGATATACTTGGAAAAAATCACTTAGTCTCTTTGCAGCAGATTTTGTCAATATTCCACCAAAATCCTCTGTAATCCATTTCCCATGTCTTTGCACCCATCCCCTAAGTTTCCAGTGATCGGCAACTGTGACTCTCTTTGGAGACCTGTTCCCAGGATCCTAAACCCAATTTTCCCTGTGCCAGAGAACCCAATGTACTCAGGGGTATTTATTTCCCCCGTCCCACCCTCCAGTTGCCAATGACCAATGATGGGGACATAGGATGAGAGCAGGGTGTAAAGCCTCACCCCCTTACAGAGCATTCATACTATGACAGGCTAAGGCTGGAACATTGCTGAAAATCATACCACTGTTAAACTGAGGACACTAACTCTTACCTTAAAGGCTTACTATAAAAATGAAATGGCATAGTCATTGTGGAAGTACTGGTAAATAGTCAAATGTCCTGGCTCAAAATGCCTTGTTCTGCCCACCAGACAGGAATGTTACAGGGATAGGGCGACTTTAAACACTGAGTTGACAATTTAAGCTCCTATCTGGCCTAGTGGATTTAAGTCAAAAGCATGATTAGTTAGCATGTAGATCATTCTTTAGTTTTATTATTAGTCCTTCTTTCTCTAAACCTAAAAGAAATCAAAATAAATAGTGCGTGTTTATAGAAACTAGGTGGAGATTTTTGAGTGCCTAAAGGAACCACCTGAGGACCTACCAGGTTGAACAAATTTTACTGCAGAACACTGAGTGCAGAGCAGTGAGATGAACTTCTTGGATTTTTAGGCTCTATTTTGTGCTGGTGAAAGTCCTGAAACTTCTCAGACAATGCTTTTACCATAAAATGTGCGTTCTGTTTCAGGGAGTCCATATCCTCCTGAAGTATGGTCCTTTAGTAAAGAAACCTTGCAGGAGTTTGCAGCCTTTTCATGCCATGGTTCCTTTCTCAAAGATGATTTTTTTAAAGCTATGAAATAAAATCCACAAGTTTGCAAAGGAAGCTGATAGTATTGAAATTCAGACCACATGGGCATCTGTAGCTATCGAGTCCAAGTTCTATTCACAGGTTATATGGACATCTGCAGATACCAAGTAGAGTACTATTTATGGATCACATGGGGTCTGCAGACACCAAGTCCAGACCCTTGCAGAGAGAAAAGCTTGTTGTGAGAGCCCAAGACTTGGGTTTCCCTGGGACACCTGCCTCACTCTTGACTAGGCCCTGGACCCAGCTGGTGAGGCCACTCCTTGCTCATCCTGACTTATGGCCTGTGCTCTGGACTACCACACTGGTGATAATGGGCACTGTGGACAAGCTTTGGGTGGCTTAGAAAGGTCCAAGCCAGAAGCATCCAGGTCTCCTTGGTAACTGTCCAGAGAAAGTTAAAAAGGTGACAATTGGGTTTACATCCTGAGTTTGGGCCAAAACAAAGTGAAACAGACAAAAACTTTATATGTCATAAATTAACCTCTTAGTTGCTAAAATTTATTTAAAATAAACTTTTTGGTGGGAGTAGTCTTAATGTATTATTTTAGTATTTATTGACAGAGTGGTTTTTGATAATTTGTGGCTTTCCAAAGTTGGAATGTTGGGCATTGCATTGAGCATGGAGCTTTTCCTACTATGACAGGGAGGGTGGTGTAGACTTAGGGAAGAAGGAACATACCACCAGGAGAGAACCAAGACTTTGCTTTATTAAAGAAATCTCTAATATGACATTGTATAGAAGGGACCTGCTTTTCCCCATAAAAGTGGAATGTAAAATGCAAAGACCACCTGGCTTCTTGGGCAGTGCAAAAACAGCTTCTTGTTTTCAAATTAACTGTTAAATCAAATGTCCAGAGCCTTCTCTCAATTGGTTCTCTTCCTTATCCTCATCATTAATGCCCTTGACTGTCAGTGTCTTTCCAAAAATTACCTCATCCTTTCATTTCATTTTAACACATTTATGTACTACCAATATGTGCTGTGCCTCTCCCCTTGCAAAACTCATTTTCCAGGGCCACACATCAACATGTCAAAAAATAAATTGCAATATAATGTGGAAACTGTTTCAACAGGTAGTAACAACATACCACTAAGGCATAGTATTACACAGCAACCGATTTAACTATGAAGATGTGGAAAAGCCTGTCTGAGAAGATGATATTTGAATTGAATATTAAAAGATGACTAAGAACCGACAGATGAAGAATAGAGTGAGATGCATTAGGGAATAGTGTGTGCCAAGGCTCAGAAAACAAGAAAAACTGGGTGCATGGAGGTGGTATTGGAAATGAAAAATATTATTTGTAGCCGATTTTCAGCTGAATTTTGAGTTTCATTTTGCAGCTACCAAAGAGTCAGTTGTATTTTTTGGACAATAACTCTGGCCTCTATGTATAGGAAATAAACTAGTGTCAGATAAAGAGACTGTTATATTAGTTCTAAGTTAACAGATGATGAGGCCCCAGACTCAAGCAGTGGCAACAGGAGGATAAAGGTGATGCTGGAACCCAAGAGTTATTTTTGAGAGAATTGGTAGAATTTTGCACCTTAATATGGAAGATGAAAAAGAGAAAGAAATTGAGGTGTCAAATAATATTTGAAGTGCCACAAGTAATTCCAGATTGCTTAATTTCACCACCTACTTTCTTACCTATGAAGTGACTGGCAGGATGAATTCTTTTGAATATGATATGATGATAGATGTGGTTTTTCTTGGTACTTGTCCTTCTGGTATTCTCTGAGCTTCCTGGATCTGTATCTGTGATTTGGTGTCTGTTAGTCATTACTTCAAACATCTCTCCTGCTTCATTTTCTCTTTTCCTTCAGGTATTTCAATTATGGGTATTCTAATTATGTTATACCTTCCAATATTGGCCACATGTTCTGTTTTGTTCTGTTGTTTTCCCCCATTCTTTGCATTTCAGTTTAAGAAGTATATTTTTTATTTTCTTTTCTTAAAATTTTGCAGGATCATATGGTAGCTCTGTGTTTGAGAAGTTTCTATTGACCTCTCTTGAAGCTCACAGACTCTTTCCTTGACTGTGTCCAGTCTACTGGTGAGTCCATCTAAGGCATTCTTTATTTCTGCTATGCTATTTTTGATTTTTAGAATTTCCTTTTTATTATTTTCTTAACATTTTCATCTCTTTCCTTACATTATCTATGTGTTCTTGCATATTATCTACTTTTTGCCTCAGTGTTTTTAACATACGAATCATTGTTATTTTAGATTTCCTATCTGAGAATTCCAACAGCTGTGTTACATCTGCATCTGGTTCTGATGATTTCTTTGCTTTTTCAGATTGTATACATATATGTATTTATTTTTCTGTCTCTTGGCATACATTTCATTTCTTGCTGAAACCCAAGCATGTTGTATTAGATAAAAATGTAAGAAAAAGGATGATTTATTTTCACAGTAATCCACAAGCTGCACCTAACTGCTTTTTGCTGAATCACTTCCTGCTTCTTTCAGGCTTTTACTTTAGATGGGCTTTTTCATTTAAATTTCAAAGGGAACCAATTAGAACAAGATCCTGTAAGCCAATCGGCAAATAGGACGCGCAAATGAAGTAAGTTTGTCATGCTGATGTTAACCAATTAATAAATAGAACATGCAAATGAACTAACCAGGTAACCCAATCAATGTATGACATTTAGGCGATATCCAGGAAAGTGATGTAACCTCTGGAAGTACCCAGCCTATGGGGAAACAGGGGAGGGACTTGGATTTTAGGGCTTAAATACTCTAGCTGAAACTGCTTAGTGTGCCTGTTCATCTGAGGGACACTTATTCTTGCAAGAGCATTACTTAAAAAGCGACTTCATTCTACTGATCTCTGAGTCTCCTTGTTTTGGGACAACCTAGTCTAGAGGTGGGAGTGTCCCCTAGGACCCCCATTTCTAGCAGATGGGGGCTCACCCAGGATATCTGCATCTGTGGGACTAGACCCCAGTGGAGGGGGAGACATGTCCCACATGATTTTAGGTAACCTGCTACAGTTGTGATCATTGTCTCTGGCAGTTCTGCAGATAAGCCCAAGTTTGTTGAAGGAGATTCAGTGGCGGGGGGGGGGAATCAAAGAAAAAGGCAGGCACCAGGTGGCAACCTGGTAACCTCGTGCATAAGCCAAGATAGGAAAATTGTACTATAAGTACTGCCTTGGGGATTAAGAAGATTCTTGGGGAATTGAGTTTGTGCAACCAGCATATATCCTAGGATACAAGGTGATTTTAATCCTGAAATCAATAAAGCTCCAGTAAGGGGAGTTGAGCCTTTCAGGAAGGGCCTGGAATCTTACAGTCTGCAAGAAATCTCCATTATGGGAGATTGAGCACCCTTTTTGAAAACTCCAGAATTGCACAGAGTAACCCGGTAACCAAGAAAGGGTAATAAGCAGTCTGGGCCTAGGAAGGACTCCCTTAAAATTTCCCCAAATAGTCTGCTGGGGTGAATGTTGGAAAATTGGAAAAATGATTCCAGAACTAAGAAGAAGGGAAAGAAAAGAATGATTGAATTTAGTTGTTTTATATGGACAAGAGAACCTATACAGCAGGCCTCGGTCTTTTGGTCAGAGTTTGAGTCTAATAATGATTGGCTTTGACAAACTTTAATAAATTATGTAAACATCATGTCCTCTGTTTCATCTAGGGAAAAAGACTATGCCCTTTGTTGGCTACCACAGGACCTTCCCATGTTTCCCCTTAAATTCGGAAATATGAAGAGGAGAGGAAAAAAAAAAAAAGAATCTGAACCCTCAGAGGAAAGGGAAAAGACTTGGGATCCACTTTCCTATATTCCCTCACATTATGATCCTCAGAGAGGCTAGGAATGTGAGGGGGAGAGAATGACCAGGAATGAAGATCTATCAGGAATTCAGGTGTCAAAACCCCAAGCTCCTGGCATATTTACCCTATTTTGAAAAGAAAATTGGAACAATGCCAGAAAGATATTGTAAGGATTCCCTTTTCTCCTGAGGATTCAGTCAAAAAGTCAAAATTATTCCCCTTAAGGGAAGTCCCACTGGGACAAGGCAAAATTGGTTTTGTGAATGTTCCACTCACTAGTACAGAAGTAAGACATTTTAAGAAAGAAATGAAATCACTCCTAGAGGACCCACTAGGATTGACTGATAAAGCTGATCAATTTCTTGGGCCTAACATATATACTTAGGTAAAATTAATGTCAATTATGAATATTTTGTTGACTGAGGAGGAAAGAAGACGATTAGGCAAGTAGTCATGTCCATCTGGGAATAAACCGTCCCCCAGTTCGAGGTGTACAAACTGCTGAACAGAAGTAGCCAAACACTGATCCCAGATGGGACAATAATAACCCAGGAAATAGGGTAGGAGTGAAAGGCTTGAGGGAACTAATGATTAAGGGCATTGGCAAATCTGCCCCAAGATCTCAAAATGTTTCTAAGGCTTTTGAAATTAAGGGAAAAAAAAAAAAAAAAAAAAAAAAAAACTCCCACAGCCTTTTTACAATGACTCAGGGACCAGAAGAGAAAATATTCTGTAATAAATCCAGAATACCATGTAGGACAAGGATTGTTGAAAGTAAACTTTACTAGAAGCTAGCCTAACATTGCTAAAAAGGTACAAAAGCTGGAGGCATGGAATAAGAGACCCACTGAAGAGCTATTAAGGGAAGCACAAAAAGTGTTTGTTAGGCAAGAGGAAGAAAAGCAGAGGGAGAAATTTCGAAT
>CAUYQG010279588.1:0-12443 GCA_963574415.1 Tarsius wallacei | reverse complement strand
CTTTATAGCCTCAGAAAGTCACTCCCTCTTCTAGCCTTGTACCTGTACTTTTCTGTATGGTGTTGACAGCATAGATTTCTAGAGCCAGCCTCCTTGAGTTCAAATCCTAGTCCTGTCACTTATTGGCTGTGTGGCCTTAGATGGATTATTTAATTTCTTTGTGCCTCAGTTTTTAGTCTATAATACTGAGTGATGTATCACAGAAACAAAGAACTGAGTATCACATGTTCTCACCCATAAGCGGACCTTGAACACTTATCATAATACTATGAGAAAAAGATTGACAGTAGTGGGAAACTGCCAGGGGAGGGGATGCACACTTCATCACCAAGGGCACCTGCATAATGAACATTTGTATACCTAACCCTGAATTGTACCCCATATCTTTAAAATAAAAATAAATAAATAAAATGAAGATAATACTAGCACCGTTCTCATGACATTACTGTAGGGGTTAGAAACAAAACAAAGCAAAAATAGGCAAATTGTTTAGAACAATGCAGGGCATGTAGAAAGAATCATTATGTCTACCCTGGTCATGCTTGCTTTTATCCATGTTTTATCTTTCCTTTCTGACTCTAAGCTGGATATGACTAAGAGCAAGGAGTTTGGGATCTGAGTAGAAGGAGGTCAAATCCGGCCAAACAGCTTTTTTAGATACATGAGCTTAAATCATTTTTTAGCCCTTCTTAACCTCACTTCTCGATCACTTAGATAACAGTTGTAGTATCTACATTTGGGAGCTATCCAGAGGAGTAAATAAGAGATATGCAAAATGCCTGCTATATCACCGACTCTTTTTAGAGACTGCTATCATTCTTACCTCGACTCAGGAGGGCAGAGTCCATCTTATTATCTTTGTGTCCTCAGGTCACTCGGCAGAACTCACCATCCATGGTGTCAATGATATTAATTAGGTGTTTGATAACAACTTGCGTGAAAGAGCCAGTGGGGTCAGTAAATGGCTGTGTCCACTGGGGACCTCGTCATGGAGACTGGTGTCACATTCGTCTTCTCTTTTCTGCTTCTTTCTTTCCTGGGGACAGATGATGAAGTGTGTGTTTTCTTTGGAGAGGGAATCTCTCCTCTCTCTGGTTCCTTCTGGATACAGTGTATCCTTCCCTGTGTTAATTGCATCTTGCCTTACACAGGTTCACCTGGTCATGCTATCATCATTTCCTATCCTGTTCTTGAAATCAGTGGGGGCTTTTGTTGGGGCATTAGGGAGCTGGCATTGTTTCTTATACCACGTAATTTGAAACTTCAGTTGGAGAACACAATTCTCAAGACCCAGTAAAATATCTGTTTCTGGCATTGGTTTTCAAATAGGAACGTCTTCATTTGAAGACTGTGTGAAGCTCATGGGATACCATACTTCATGGTGATAAGCCTTGGGAATGCTGACTCTCCACAAAACCTGTGCCTGTAGCCCTGATCACGCATGACACTTGTACCATTTGATTCACAACTTGCAACATGTGATTCACAGGCCCCTTCAGCTCTTTTATGTTACCATTGTCATGCTACTTTGTGACTCCCCATTAAACCCGACATCTGGCTTTCTTGCTTTTCATTAAGTACTAATTTATTTTGGACAATTTTCAGGGCTAATCAACCAAAAGCCATACCCGTATGGCTCTGGAAAAACATTTTTCTTTTCACCTCGCCCACAGTATATTGTTTAGAATAAAATGCTTCGTTAAACTAGATCTCAGTGACAGACGTGTCACAAGTTATTCTGTCTTGCAACACTCCTGAGAGATCAGTGTAAAATCAAATTGATGCTAAAATAAAAATAGGTCAGTTTTGACAATAAGTAAAATTCAGATGTATGTCATACTGTTTCCTGTATGACTGGGTTATATTCTCTTTCTTGTCATTCTCTTTGATAGCATTGAAAAGCAGAAAGGGGAAATATTACACAAAATACTTGCCTTTTCTCACCTTTTCTCTGTCCTCCTCTCCTTCCTCATGATATAATCAGTCCCCAAGCCTTCTTCACCATCTCCTAAATGCCTCTGAAGTTGCTCTGTTTCTCTTCATCATCCCAGGCTTGACCTTAGTTCAGGCTCTCCTCCTCTCACCCAGGTTATTGTCATAGGAGTTTCACTAGTACTTTTATCTTGAAGCTGGCTTCTTTTTTTGTTTGTTAGGTTGACTATTTTCAATGCCCCAATGCTTCATCCCTCTCTGTATACATATATTTGCCAAATGACTTTGCAATTCTCTTAACTAAAGAGAGGATTCAACGTCGTTCTTCTCTGCCTAATATGGGATGATTTATGGCTTGATTTGAACATTAGAATGTGGCAGAAGTGAGGGAATGTTACTTGCTAGCTTAGGCCTCAAGAGACCTTGTGGTTTACCTTGCTGTATTGCACCTGTACCATCACCATGAGAGCCAGGATAGTCTAAATTGCTGGAGGATGAGAGACCCATGGAGCAGAGATGATTCCCTAGTCAACCCAGTGAAACTAGCCTAGATCAGACAACAGCCAGCCCACCCGTAGGCATGTGAGAGTTAGCCAAGGTTAGCAGAGCCATCCTGCCAAAGCTCAGCTGACTTGGGATACATGGGCAATAAACATTCATTGTATATGCCACAGAGGTTTTGTGGTTGCTCTTATAGAGCATTATTGTGATAACGGAGAAACATACACTTTCTGAAGTAGAATTTGATCATCTTCCTTAAAATACTATGACCATTAACGCTAATTACTTACTAAATAGCTATTATGCTTTTTTTCCCTCCTTGTAACAGATCTGATTTGGTTGGGGCAAATTGTGTTGGTATCAGACTCCCTTACCCCTAATGTTGGCTATGTGACATAGTTCCGGCCAATGATATATAGGCATAAATCATTGAAGAGGAACTTCTTTTGTAACTAAAAGCATAAAATGTCACTAGAAAAGTCCATGAAAGGAAAAAGTGATAAACTGGACTTCATACAAACTTAAAACTTTTGTGTTTCAAAAGACATCATTTGAAAAATGGAAAGACAAGCCATAGGTTGGGGAAAAGTATTTTTGAATTATGTATCTGGATACATATATCCAGAATAACAAAGGACTGTTATAACTCAAGAATAAAAAGACAACACAGCTAAGAAATGGGCAGAAAATCTGAATAGGCTCTTCACCAAACAAGATAGTCACATAGCCAATAAGCATGCAAAAAGATGTTCCTTGTCACAGGAAAATGCAAATTAAAACCACAATTGGGAGACCACTTTATATCCACTAGAGTGTTGATTACTAAAGATAGACAATAATAAGTTTTGGCAAGAATGTGGAGATATTGGAACCCCCATACATCATGGGTAGAATATAAAACAGCGAAGCAATATTGGAAAACTGTTTGATAATTTCTTAAAAAGTTTATCAGCTTATCATAAATTTACCATGTAACCCAATTATTCCATTCCTAGGAAACTACCTAAAAGCAATAAAATCATAGATCCGCACAAAGACTTGAATGTTCATAGAAGTCCCATATAGAAGTCCCAATTATGAAAACCTAATACTGGAGAAACCATATATCCACCAACTGGTGAACAGATAAACAAAATGTGATATTTTCATAGAATGGAATACTATTTGCTAACAAAAAAGAATGGACTAGTGATACCTGTCACAATATAGATGAACCTCAAAAATTTTGTGTGACTAGGAAAAAAGACCATATGCTATATATTTTCCTTTATATGAAATGCCCAGAAAAGACACACCTTTGAGACAGAAAGTAGATTAGTGGGTGCTTAGGCCTGGAGGTGGGAATTGAGAGTGAGTGCAAATGGGCTTAAGGAATCTTTCTAGAGTGGTGAAAATGTTCCAAAATTGGATTTTGGTGTGAGTTCACAATTCTTTAAACTTACTAGAAGCCCTTGAATTGTACACTTAAAAGGGTGAATTTAATGGTATGAAAGTTAGATATCATTATATAATGGTATGTTAGGAAAGCTGTCAAAATAAGAAGAAAAATGAAAGTTAATACATTTCTCCAGTTTTTTAATAGAATACAAGAAAAAGGCCCACTATGATTGTAATTATAGTATGTAAAAATAAAATAAAATGAAACATCTTACCAGGAGAAAATTCTTGTATCTTTTTGCTTTTTAGGCTTCAAACTCCTTTCTGCCTGGAATGCATGCTTGGTGCTTGGAGGTGTAGCAACCATTTCTTTTTAAAGCTTTATTTAGGTATAAATGACAAAACGGTGCATATTTAAGACATAAAATACAATGTCTTGATATACATGCACATTGTGAAATAATTGCCACAATCAAGTTATTTAACACTTCCACTATCCCACAGAGTTACCATTTTTTTGGTGTGGAGAGAACATTTATGATCTACTCTCTTAGCAGATTTCAAGTATATCATACAGTATTATTAACTATAATCACCATGCTATACATTGGATCCCCAGAACTTAGTTATCTTATTGCCGAAAGTTTGTACATTTTTGACCAATATCTCCCCATTTCCTCTACTTCCTAGCCTCTAGCAACTTCCATTTTAATGGTGGTTAGAACGATGGACCCCATTTTATACCTATATTCTACAACATTCTACAATTTATTTCTGAGTTTGACTTTTTTTTATATTCCACATATCAGTGAAATCATACAATATTTGTCTTTCTTTGTCTGACTTATTCCACTGAGCATAATGCCCTCCAGATTAATTCGGGTTGTCACAAATTATGATGATTAGTATCCCATTGTATATATATGGTTGACCCTTGAACAATGTGAGGGTTAGGGCTGAGGACTGCTCTCTGACCTTTTTTCTCTCTTGCCAAATTCCTAATTAAGGAACCTGGGGAGATGGGTTTTTAGTAACCCTATAGAACATGGGTTACTTTCTAACCTGACTCTGATATAATATCACATAATGAGAAAGAAATTAAGAAAAATAATATGACTCTGCAAAGTCATCTCTTGGAGACTCCAGACTCGGGGCTCTTTATAAGACACTTACTACCTATGCTCTCTGAATCTTCCATCTATGAGGCTTTATCTGCATATCAAAAAACCTGACTCTCTCATCATTCCTCAAGCAGCCTCCTTATCTCAACACAACAATTCTTTTACTGATTTCAAAATTCCTTAGATGAGAGCCTAACTCTTGCTACTAATTGCCAGTCAGGAAATCTTTGAATCTACCCATGACTTGCAAGCCCCTGCTTGGAGATATCCTGTCTTTCCAGGCCAAACCAATGTAAATCTCACATGTATTGATTTGTGGTTTTATATAACTTTTGTCTTCCTAATATGTATACAACCAAGCTGCAATTCGACCACCTTGGCACACATTCTCAGAATCTTTTGGGATGGTGTCACGGTCCTCGGTTACTCGTATTTGGCTCAGAATAAACCCTCTTAAATATTTTACAGAGTTTGGTATCTTTTGTCAACAGGGCATTAATGCTCCACACAATGAAAATCTGCATATAACTTTTGACTCTTCCAAAGCTTAACTACTAATAGCCTACTATTGACCAGAAGCCTGACTGATAACATAAACGGTTAATTAACACATATATTTTATGCATTTATGACATATCTAACTTTTTCTTTTTTTTCTTTTTTTCTTTTTTGAGTTAGAGTTTCACTCTGTCACCCAGACCGGAGTGCAGTGGCCACTCCCAGTCACTGCAGCCTCGACCTGCCGGGTTCCAGCGATCCTTCCGCCTCAGCCTTCCAAGTAGCTGGAACTACAGGCGTGCGCTACCACGCCCAGCTGGTTTTTGATTTATTGTAGAGATGAGGTCCCGCCAAGTTGCCCAGGCGGGTCTCGAACCCGCAGGCTCAGGCAATCCACTCACCTCAGCCTCCCAAAGCACGGGATTACAGGCTGAGCCACCTAGCCCAGCTTAACTTTTTCTTAGTTTTGAAAAAATATTTCTAGGTTATGCACCTCATCTGTGATTTTTTTTCAAATTACTGCAAATCTCCAACAAATTTTTCAATATGTTTATTGAAAAAAAGGCATGCATAATTAGATACACACAGTTGAAACCTGGATTGTTTTAGGGTCAATTGTACCTGTATGCACACCACACTTTCCTTATTCATTCATCCCCATCACAACTATTTTGCACTTACAATACTAAAAGCCATTCACTTAGAATAGTGAAGCAGGACGTTAGAAAGAGCACAGGTCCTTGATGATATCGCTGAGTTATAGCACCGGCTTAGAATTGCCTTTCTCCAGACTTTTTTTTTTTTTTGAGTTGGAGTCTCACTCTGTCGCCCAGACTGGAGTGCAGTGGCTGCTCCCGACCACCGCAGCCTCGACTTGCGGGGCTCCGGCGATCCTTCCGCCTCAGCCTTCCAAGTAGCTGGAACTACAGGCGTGCGCTACCATGCCTGGCTAATTTTTTTTTTGGATTTATTGTAGAGATGAGGTCTTGCTTGCCCAGGCGGGTCTCGAACCCGCGGGCTCAGGCAATCCACTCACCTCAGCCTCCCAAAGGCGCGGGATTACAGGCTGAGCCACCGAGCCTGGCTTCTCCAGACTTCTATGTGAGAATAAGAAACTTCTGCTTATGTTTACACTACTTGGAGTTCTGTCATTTGTAGAAGATACAAAATTTCTATCTTCAAGGACTTTCCATTTCCCGTAAGTTAAAGCCCATTAACCTGACCTATAAAATTCTTAACAATCAGGCCTTTGCCTATGTCTCCATGAGTTTTAATAAAAGGCCACTGACCCATTGGTGGAAACAGCTTTTCTGCTTCTTTGATTCTCATCTCTCATGCTTTGGCTGCCTCCTGCTCCATTGACAAAAACACGCAGCCTGTTCCTCAGGCTTGACTCACTTTTATAAGGTGTTCACTGAGAGATAAGTATCACCCTATAAGTGGATTTAGGTGTCTAGTCTTCCACGGCTTCTAATCATCAAGTCTGCACAGGTTACCTAGCTTTATTCTCATTTCAGCCCCAGCCTAGTTTTTCTGTGGAATTTCTGTTTTGCTCTTAGCTGCTGTTCTCAAGGGCATAAGGAAATTTTAGCTGTCCTTCTTGTGTGGGCCCATGGAAAAGGCAGGGTTGCCAACTGGCACCTGCCTTGCCATAAACATCACTACCAGCCATCCCTGCTGTGCTGATTCCTTGCCATTGTTGGATATCAGTAAGGCGACAAGCCCCCTTGCCATGTTTTAGAAAGGACATGTGAGCCATAGGTATTTTGGCTCTGTTATTCCTCAAACCTATCTGGAAGACTCTGTTATCCTTTCTTTCTCCACTTTTAGGACTTAGGGAAGGAGGTTGGGGCACGGAGATAGACCAATATCTAGGCTTTCTCCTTCTCCTTTCTTGTTACGGTGCTCAACTCAAATAAGTGTGGGCAAGGATCCATTCATCTAATTGCACATCTATGAATTCATTTTGAGCTTGTACTTGAACAAGCTTTTAAATATTTAAAGACAAAGCATTGGGTATATTGTTATAAGGCCTTACTTTAGAACTTCGTATTTCACAGGATTTTAAGAAGATGGTAAGTTCACCTCTAAAGAAAGTGACACATGAGCTTATTCTTCATAATATTATCCTATCACACCTGGAGTTTGGCTCACACTCTTGTTTTGATGTGTTCTGTTTTAATGGAACATATGGAACGTCCCAACCTGGCAACCGGCATTGACTTGCTCTCTACTCTGCATTCCCAATTGCATATCCCATTCCGACCTGTCCTCAGTGATAAATCTAGCTTGATTTTGTTATGTCTCTGTTCAAACTTGGACTTTTTTGGATCATTTATTTCCCAGGATCTGCAGTTTTGTTTATTCCGGAAACCTCACAAGTTCCTCAGTTGTTCTTCTTAGTCCCAGCATGCCATGCAGCTGGTGCAGCTGGGAAATCCATACCATCCCCCTGCTGAACAGTAATTACAGCAATTAAAGCCTAGACTAGAGTTTCAAAGAAGCAGTATTTCTACATCATCATTAAAACTGGTTTAATTTGCTGTGTAGTTTGAGTGGTAAACATTTTTTCTAATTTTGTACATTTAAAAATATTCTACTATTAGGACTACAGAAATCCGAAACAGTGTATAACTTGTGAAGATGCATTTGGCCAGGTTATGTAAAAAACAAGAAAGGCTCTGGTTTACTGTATAATTTTTTTTTTTTTTTGAGAAAGCAGGACTTATTGAGAGGTCAGAAAAGCTCCCATAGTGGGAGGGGACGTCCCCCGAGGGGGTTGCCCTAAAATGTTTTAGAACGGTTCAGGTGTCTTAGGAAGGTATTTAGCAATTTGAACCGAGTGACAAGAAACACTCTTTTATTAGAAGACAAGTTAAAAAAAACAAACACAATGAAATAAAAATTGGGTAGAAGAACAGTTACATGCAAACCACACTAATTTTTCTAAAGTTAAAGGCAATCAAGCTCAAACAAGAGTCTTTGGTTTCAACATAATTCAGTCCAGCCAAGTTTGACTTTTCTTAGACTATGTGAAAAATATTCATGGATTAAATTTATCTTTGATCCCAGTCTCCTTTCTATGTTCACAAGTTTAGTGAAAAAAATAACATCTGGTAGAATTAGAGTCACTCTACACTTTTATGGCTTCCAGCTAATTATGAGACCAAGGAACTAATGAGTTCCTCAAAAGTATTATGTTTATGAACCATGGTAATGGAAAAGGAGAAAGTAAGTAAAAAGTTTTTCCCCTATTAATTCTATACTAACCAGATCAATAGAAATTATAGAAAAAGTAATTTTATCTAAGAGAAGAAGGGGGTTTTCTTTGTAATATATTCATATATTTTTATAACTCATTAAGAAAAGTGATTAACTGAAGTTCACTTTCTTTCCCATAACTTGTTGAGTGGGTTAGCAAGCTACTAATAGTAGAATCTAGGAATTTGAAAGTTTAGAAAAAATGGTCAAATTACTGACATTGCCAAATAATTTTTCCCATTATTTGATCTCAGACCACTTCAGCAGGAATTTTTTCATCCTCTTTACCTGAACACAGCATATATCCGTAAACCATGGGCACAAAAAACAAAAAACAAAAATCAAAATCACAAAACATCAGCAGCACACATCAACAAGCATTCATTTAGTGTGTGATTTGGTGGATAGCCTGGAAGCAGCTGATTGGGACGGGGCTTGACCACATGACTCAGATCCACATGTCTCTCATTCTTCTTTGGAACAAGAAGAGTAGTTTGAACACATTCTTCTCATGGCAGTGGCAGAATTGCCAAAAAATTTGGGTGGAAACATTAAAATGTTTCACTCTTAAATCTATAAGCCTCTTAAACCTAGGTTTGTATCAGATACTCTGTTATTTTTGCCTTATTCTATTAGCCAGAGCAAGTTACATAGCTAAACCCAATGTTAAGGGGTTTAGAAAAAAATCTATTTCACTTCTTGAATGTCAAAAATGGAAAATGGCAAAAAATTGGAAAAATTCCTGAAAAAAAGTTTATAGGAAAAGGCAAAACATGAGACTAACGAGGTCATCAGACACAGTTGTTGTGTCATTCAAGCATAAAAGATGAAGGAAGACATGATAAGTATCAAGGACATCATATTTAGTTATTGCTTCACTTACTTTACTAGCTATCTATTGCTACATGACAAATCACCCTAAATCTTAGAAGCTAAAAAATAAATAGTTATTACCTTACAATTTCTGTAGGTTAGGAATCTGGCACACTGACTAGGTTCGCCAGCTCCGAGTGTCTTATAAGGCTGAAGTCCTATCAAGGCTCGACTGGGAACAGTCCACATCCCAGCTCACTCACAAGGATGTTGACAGGATTTAATTTTTTTGTGGTCTGTTGTTCAGCTCCTCATGAGTTTTTGGCTTGTAGGATGGAGGTCCCTCTCAGCTCCTTGCCTTCTGGGCTGTTCTAAAGTACATCTTATAAAACATCGTAGCAAGCAAGCATGAGGGCAAGAGGGAATAAGAGCAAGAGAGAGAAAAGTAAGAGGGAAGTCACAGTCTTCTATGACCAGTCACGAAGTGACACCCTTTGCTGCTTTCTGTTTGTTAGAAGCAAGTTACTAGGTCCCCCCCACGCTCAAGGTGGGGAAATGCACAAAGACCACCAGGAGAGTAGGGATCATTGGGAACCATTCAGAAGCCTCCTATTACACCCCATCACTCTACTATGTGAGACTCTACTATGTGCAAAACCCTGGGCTAGGGCTATGTATATATAAAGTTGAAGAAACAGTGAGCCTTGAGTAAATGGTCTAGAGGATTCAGTGATACAATTTAAAAAAATCTAGTCATGCTCCAATAGCCCCATGTTTACATTACCACACCATAGTAATACCTTTAAATTTTCACTTCATAGAACCCTTCACTATCCTGATAACATTTAAGATAAGAATCAAGTTCTCTTTATTAGGTCTTTTTGATACAGCACCCAGGTGTCTAGTCACTAATTTTCTCCATGTGTTTTCTAGAATATCAATCCCATGAACTGTTAATAGGATTTTATGTTGAGTTTGGTAAATCCTAGTCCAAAAAGGTCAAACTGGTTTAGGTACTAAGGGTTTCTTAGACCCTTCTGCATGCTAAAATGTGACAATCATCTGTTATGTTTTCCAAACATATTACAGGCTTAACCATGGAAGCTTTTTGTCATGGAACATTTTAGGAGACTCATAATTCTTATGAATACCTTTGGGAAAGACTACTTTCAACTCAACTTTCTTTTGCCTTGCCTCTCCTATCCTCTGTTCTAGCAGTTATGGGTTTACGAGTATCCTCACAGTCTGAGCTCTAAACCGAGAATATTCTTTCCCTTATATATCATTTGTTAATTTGAACCAGATTTTTAAAATCTCAGCTAAAAAAAAAGTAGAAAATAAAAAACCCTCCTCCAAAAAGTTTGTCCTGGTATCCCCTTCTCTTGGCTTTAAGCTAACCACTGTACCATGATTATTACATGATATTATGAATTGTTTGATTTGTTTCCTCTCCCCATTTCCCTGAATTGTAATCTTGAGGCTCATGTGTAGCCCAAGTTCATAGCCTTGATGCATAAACAGTGTCAGAAATGCACAGGCTACTAAAGAAAATAATGGTTTTGAATATTAGAACAAATGAATAATACCTCACTCTCTTTTTACCTGTAGCAGGAAGAGTTAGTTCTCCTTCTGAATTTCCTAGCCTTCCCAGCAGTTAGGCTGAGGACATGTGACTTGTTCTGGCCAAAATATTGTGAAGGCTGCATATTGAGATCATGGGGAACCACGAATGTGAGCATCCTGGATCTCAGTGTCACTGCATGAAGAGTGGTCTTATATAAAATGCTCAATAAATGACATGCAGAAGAAATGAAACTTTGTTGTGTTAAATTCACCAAAATTTCAGAGTTTAATCTATCTTGACTAAGGTATTATCCCAAGGCTAGAGGAAGTTAGACACAGGCAAATGTGTATAGCATAGAGATGTTGAAAAAAAAAATCCGTCCAGGAGATTCAGAATGGTGCCAAGAGATTGCTTTGGAGTTGACTGAATTCTTTCTTATTTTAGTCTCTAAGAAACTGCTAGATGTACATCTCCTTAGAAAAGATGCCTGGCAGCCAGTCTCGGTGGCTCAGCCTGTAATCCCGCGCCTTGGGAGGCTGAGGTGAGTGGATTGCCTGAGCCCGCCTGGGCAGGTGAAACCTCATCTCTACAATAAATAAAAAAAAAAAAATTAGCCGGAGGTGGTAGCGCGCGTCTGTAATTCCGGCTACTCGGAAGGCTGAGGCGGAAGGATCGCCGGAGCCCGGCAGGTCAAGGCTGCGGTGGCCGAGAGCGGCCACTGCACTCCAGTCTGGGAGATCGAGTGGGACTCCAACTCAAAAAAAAAAAAAAAAAAAGAAAAGATGCCTGGGGAAAACTTATAGACATGCTGCCCAATTTGACTTATTTTATGCAGAAAAATGCAACATATGAAAAGGATGATAGGGAACACAAGAAAATATATAACTCTTTAAGAAAAGCATTTGATAATGTGAATGACTGAGATTTACAGCTTACACTGAGAAAATTTGATGGATAATTGCTCAGTTTGACCCTTGTTTTGCCTAGGCAGCCTAAATTCACTTCTCTAAGAAATATTTCTAGGATTAATCTGATCATAGCTTGACTACCAGCCCCATAATTCTAAGAGACAGGAAGATTCCTTCTTCATCATTTATACAGAAATTGAGAATTCAGGGCTTTTTTTCATAAAGAAAGTGACTTTATTTTATAAGGAAAGTGGCTGAGAAATCCCAAGGACTATGCTTTTCAGTCTGGATTCTTAGTTGCAAATAGCAGAACCTAACTCAGAGCTGTGTGTGTTCCCACGAAATCTGCAGGAAGGGTGGAGAGCCAGGCTATAAAATCACTGGGAAACTGCAAGAACAATTTGTAAGGATGTCTTGTTTCTGTATACTGATGCAAATCTAAATCTAGAAATAGTGATTATGTCACTG
>CAUYQG010279582.1:0-14599 GCA_963574415.1 Tarsius wallacei | reverse complement strand
ATAATGTTTTATTCACTGTCAATCCGTCTGTACTGGTGTATTTAGATTATTCACATTTAAGGTAATTATTGACAAGTTAGCGCTTATGTCTGCCATTTTATTACTTGCTTTCTATTTGTTTCCTCTGGTTTTTGTTCCTCTATTGCTGTTTTCTTGCCTTCCTGCAATTGCTTGGACATTTTCAGGATTCCATCTTGGTCTATTTGTAGTGTTTTGTTTTTTTTTTGAGTTGGAGTCTCACTCTGTCGCCTAGACTGGAGTGCAGTGGCACGCTCCTGGCCACCTCAGCCTTGACCTGATGGGCTCTGGCGATCCTTCCGCCTCAGCCTTCCAAGTAGCTGGAACTACAGGCACGCGCTACCATGCCCGGCTAATTTTTTAATTTATTGTAGTGTTTTTGAGTGTATTTCTTTGTATTGTTTTCTAGCGATTACTCTGGTTATTATTATCACAGCCTGCTGTTATAAACACTTCCACTTCAAGTTGAAAAGGCTCCTTTTACCTTCCTCACTTTTAAGTTTCATTGTCTTGAGTATCAGACACCATAATTTCTGCTCTTCCTGTTGTTCTTTCTGGAGACTACATGATTCCTTCTTTATCAATTTATAACTTTGTGTCTTTAATCAATGTTTAAGGATAGGAGTACTAGTGACAAATTATCTTAGTTTTCCTTTGTCTGAGAATGTCTTTATTTCTCCTTTGATTACTGAAGGATAGTTTTGCTAGATATAGAATTCATGGTTGACAGTTCTTTTCTTTCAGTCCTTGAAAAATGCTGTGCCATTTTCTTCTGGCCTCCATGGTTTCTGATGGAAAATTCAAATTGGTGCATCCTTATAGGCAATGCATCATTATTCTCTATTTGCTTTCAAGATTTTTATTTGTCTTTAGTTGTCAGAAATTAAATTGTGAAGTTAGGAGAAGGGACATTTTTCTGAAAGCTGAGCCTCTTGTGGCCTCTCAAATCTTGCCAAGGAGGTAACTATCACCTTTAGGACATTTAGGTTAGGGCAGACTGGCTTGTCACAGGCCTTAATGTACAGCTAGTAGGGGTCAGACTTGGCCTTTGTGAGGAAGCCATCTTTCCTCTCATTTAATTTATTGAAAGATAACTTTATTTCATCTTGCCCTCTATTCTTTCTAGCAAGTATTTACCATATGCTTCTGAGGACCTCAGATCTGGAGAGGACCTAGAGAGGATTGTCTCTGGCCTGCCCTTTTTTCCCACATGTGCAAAGAAGGGACATCCCTGGACCCACGCTAGGAGGGAGGGGGACAGGGACTGGGACCTGCATCCCTTCCGTGGCTCAAGGTTTCCTGTGGCTTATCCTTTCGTCGCCTTGTCATTTTAGCATAAGTGTGGCCAGAAACGGTTCATTTCAGGAAACACAGAGAACACAGAATGATCCAAAAGAAAAAAAACCAAAAAACAGCCACTCGAAACCCTACTGCCCAGAGGTAACCATTGTCACCATATATGTTCCTCCAGTTCTAAAAGCTACATTTTAGAATTTAAGTTAGGATTATGCCGAGCATTCACTTTTGGGTCCTATTTTAGAAAAAATTCAAAATGTATTTGTGAAAATGTCTCATGTCATTCACCTTCTGCAGCAGGATGCTTAATGGTGGGAAAATAACCCAAGTAGTGAACCCATATTGAAGTCCTAATACATGCCAGGGACTTTTCTAGGATCTGTGCTATTTTTAGTCCCACTTTCCAGATGGGGATATAGAGGCGCAGAATGCTAAGTACGTGCACAGCTGGCAAGTGGCGGGCCCAGGGTGGAGCCCAGGCAGCTTGGCTTTAGGACCGGGTTCTCAGCCTGTCTGCTGTATCACCTCTATCGTGGTTGGCGTGTCATCCAGCTGGTGTGGATAGTTAGGCTACTTATAATCCTCACTGTGATTACCAACACAGTTTGTATAACCCATACCCCATCCTCTCCCTAATAGAAACTTAAGTGTCCTATTCATTCTAGCCACATCTAGCCTAGCAGTATACTCAATTCCTTGATCAGGCTGAGCATCAAACTCCAAATACGCACTAATCGGTGCACTTTGAGCAGTAGCCCAAACAGTCTCATATGAAGTAACCCTCGCAATTATCCTCCTAGCAGTCCTCCTCATAAATGGGTCTTTCACACTAATAATACTAATCACAACCCAAGAACACTCCTGATTAATTATCCCCTCCTGACCACTAGCAATAATATGATTATCTTAACATTAACAGAGACCAATCAAGCACCCTTCGACCTAACAGAGAGTGAATCAGAATTAGTTTCAGGATTTAATGTCGAGTATGCTGCAGGACCCTTTGCCTTGTTCTTTATAGCTGAATATATGAATATCATCATGATAAATGCTCTAACTGCCATTGTATTCTTTAGAGATTTATACAAAGCAACTTTGTGTTGACATGTTTGTATACAGCTCTGATTGATTCCATCGCACAAATTCCTGGAAGAGCAATGGTTGAGTCGGCCATTTTGCAAGCTTTTGTTCCGCATGTGCCAAACTGCTCTCCCCTCTTAGATGTGCAGAGCTTGAGAACGTCCTTGTTACTCACCCCGCTGGGCTGAGAAGCCACACCTGGCACTTCTGCAGTTGTCCCTAAGATTACTGAAAGTATGCTCTCAAGTCAGATCCTCATCTTTTCAGCACACCTCATTCATTCAATAAACATCTCAGGCCGGGAACTAGGGACATCAGGACCAAAGGATAAAGGCTTGTGAACAAATGGATGTACTAGACTACACAGAAATATTCACATCAGCTGAGGGTTTTCCTGTGTTACTTTCTATGCAGATATATTGTCTTAGCCTGTTAGGTAGATGTTATTATTCCCATTTTCCAGATGAGGAAACTGAGGCTTGAAGAGACTCATTTACCCGACTGCCCACTAGTAAGAAACAATATCAAAACCCCATGTATCTGACTCTCACATCTTGTGCACTTAATCATTGGCTTCTTTTTTTTTTATTGTGATATTGAGGGGTACATTTAAGGGTTAGGTACACAAATATGTCTCGTTCAGGCACCCTAATTTTTTTTTTTTTTGAGTTGGAGTCGCACTCTGTCGCCCAGACTGGAGTGCAGTGGCCACTCCCGGCCACCGTAGCCTCAATCATTGGCTTTTAATGCCTCCCAGGAACGATGGGCTCAGTGATGGAAGAAGGGGTGGGGGCCAAAGCAGAGGCAGAAATGACATGAGTATCTGTAAGTTACTGACAAGACAGGAAGAAGGAACCATTTAAGCCATTGTGCGGGGCCCAGCATGAACCGGCAGGCCCTGGACCTGAAATGTGGGGGTGTGGGTGGAGAGAAAGTAACCGTGAGAGAAGAATCTGGTGGGGAGTCAGGTCACCAGCAGTCGGGTTACAGCTGTCTCTCTGTATATCACTCGGGGCTTTTTAAAAATCTAGGCTGCAGCCCGTGAAATTACATTGGATCACATTTGTGCACACACACGGGCATTGCAGGAAAAAGCCACGGTGGTACAAGTCGTATGGCTTGATTGCAGAGTCCAGAAGAGAAGCTGCTTCTGGTTTCTCCACTTCCTGGTAAGGTAGTCTCTCATTTGGAGGTAGCCTGGGTTGCCTAGAACATTCTGTATTTAGCACCAACTGTCCTGCATCCTGGGAGACCCCTCGGTTCTAGGCTATTTGGGGGACAACCATTTTGGGGGACAACTATTTTGGGGATCAGAGAGCAGAGCAGCCAGTTTCAGAGGGGCATGGGTCTAGGTTGGCGCAATTGTAGCCAAGAACAAAGAGATTGGTCCCTGTTCAGTCGTTCAGACTGAGTCTGGTGGTGGAAGTCTGAACATGAGATCTGAAAGTTAAATTTCAGGAGGCAGGCCTGTTTGTCCTCAGCTGCCTTGGCAGTTCTTGGCATTGCAGGGCACAGAGGAGTTGTCTGACACACGTGAGGACTGAAAGACACCAGAGAAGATCATCGCATTTAGGCTGACTTTGATTTCTACGACTGCTTAACTGGCAGCTCCTTGGGTCTATGTGATTCCTAGTAAGGGCTTTTCAGCTTCTGTGATCCCTCAAGTAATCCCCTCTTTAGCCCCGAGGTCTATAAAAGTGCAATATGTCTTGCAGTAGATTAAGAGACTCAAGTGGCAAGTCCCTACAAAAACAAATTTTGCCATGTAGACATTGCGATGGGCCAGAAAACTGAGCCCCAGCCTACCCTTGTATGTTTCCGGTCCCCCTCACGGTACATGGGAACACACGTATTTTGATTTGAGTTAAATTCTAAGGAGATTTGCAGCATTTATGAAAAATGTGGGAAGTGTGACTGGATACAGTGTGGCCGTCGGCAAGTGCCAAGTTTGTCCCAGTCAACGACCTCAGAAAGGAAGAAGGGTTACTTAGCACAGCAGCAGACTTTGGTGCTGAACACCCCTCCCCAGCCTTCACATCCTTCCTGAGCACCCCCCAAGCAGTCCCTTTCTTGACTGTGCTCTAGAAATACAGAATTTTTTAAAAAATGGGTGTCTCTGATGGAAAGATGAGGAATTTTCCACCTCAGAATGGGGAAGGGACCAGACTAGCCATGTGGAGTGTCAGGTCATGGACCAGAGAAAAAATAGGGGAGGTGAGAATCTTACTTAACCATTTAAAACACAGAAGGGGTTGGTATTTAAGTTAATTTTGAACTTCCAGGTTGCATTGAAAATAAAGCATTCGATTGTTAGTCTTGCTTCTCTACTCACCCAGGACTCGAAGGCGTGGAGGGCGTGTGGATGAATGAACAACCGGACTCTCACATTTGCTCCTACATGTGCAGAAATACCTGAAGAAGGCCAGGCAAAGTGCTGTTCGCCTACTTGGCCAGTAGGTGCACAGTAAGGTGTTATGTGAATAAAAAAGCAGCTAGGGTTCCTTTATTTTACCACACTTGAGTTTCCCAGGAAAGCACAGACTGGTAGAAAAAGAGAATGAATATATTTTACGTATTATTTTTATCAGCGTGCCTATGTGAGTTTGTTCATTAAAACTATCCTTCCAGGCCGGGCTTGGTGGCTCAGTCTGTAAACCCAGCACTTTGGGAGGCCAATGCGAGTGGATTGCCTGAGCCTGCGGGTTCGAGACCCACCCGGGCAACTTGGTGAGACCTCATCTCTACAATAAATCAAAAAATTAGCCGGGCGTGATAGCACACCCCTGTAGTTCCAACTACTTGGAAGGCTGAGGCAGAAGGATTGCCAGAGCCCAGCAGGTCAAGGCTGTGGTATTGGGAGAGTGCCACTGCACTCCAGTCCGGGCAAAAGAGTGAGACTTCAACTCAAAAAAAAAAACCTCTCCTTCCAACCAAGATATATTGTGTGGGGCAGAGGCTGCTGGTAATGCCCCTGGTCCCCTAGTCTCCTGTTTTAGTGGAGATAGAAAGATGTTTTTTGACTCCCCATGTACAGAGATTATACAGTTTGTGTGTCTAATCTGACTGTCAGATTCACAAACAATAATAGCAACACAATTGTGTAATGTTAGACTGAAGGTAAGAACAGTGGGCTGACCAGGTTTGGAAGCTCAGCCTGTAATCCCAGCACTTTGGGAGGCCGAGGCAAGTGGATTGCCTGAGCCCGCGGGTTCGAGACCAGCCCTGGCAACTTGGCAAGACCTCGTCTCTACTGTAAATAAACAAATAAATAAATAAATAGCCAGGGGTGGCAGCGCACACCTGTAGTTCTGGCTACTTGGAAGCCTGAGGCGGAAGGATCACCTGAGCCCAGCAGGTCTATGCTGAGGTGGCCATGAGCATGCCACTGCACTCCAGCCTGGGCGACAAAGTGAGACTCCAGCTCAAAAAAAAAAAAAAAGGAAAAAAATCAGTGGACTTTGGCAGTCACAGAGGAAGAAGGAATTTCCAGTCCTGCCTGGGACGACTGGTAAGAATCTTCCTTGCTTCCATAAAACTGAAACGAAGCTCAGTCCAGCTGTTCTTAATCAAGGCTGGGAATTGTCAAATGTAATGAGTGGCCTGACCGGACAGAAATGAGCAGAGGAGATGGTTTTCATAGTTTGGGCCACTTCTGGCACCACAGTGTTGATCACAGTTGTCTGTTTCAGTGAACTTGGCACAGAAATACAGGGTCTGTAGAAACTCAGTCAGATTGGAATGCACAGTCTTCAATGGGGAATTTTGTGAAGGCCACAAAAAAGCTCCGTTAAGACTGACTAACCCCACACAATGACAGAAGAACCACACAGTTTCGTTTATTCCACTAACATTTACTGAGTGTGTGCTCTGGGCCGGGCGCTGTCAGCACTGAGGAAATAAAGGGCTTATTTATTTATTTAGAGCTCCAGGACCATTTGCGTGTGTGTGTGTGTGTGTGTGTGTGTGTGTGTGTGTGTGTGTGTAGAGTTGTGGGTACAAGTGAGGATTTACTACATAAGTAAGTTGCATGCAGGCAAAATTTGGATTTCTAGCCAGTCTCTCTCCCCATGACAGTGGCTCAAGTACCAATGTGCGCCCCTCCCCCTCCCTCCCTTCAGTGTCCAGCATCTGCCTATTCCACTCTTGTGCTTGAGGTGACCAGTGATCAGGGCCTGCTTATAAGTGAGAACATGCAGTTTTCAGTTCTTTGTTTCTGTGATAGTTCACTTAGTATGATGGTCTCCATCTGCATCCACATTGCTGCAAAGGCCATGATTTTGTTCTTTGTGGCTGTGTAATATTCCATCGTGTCTATGTACCACATTTTCTTTATCTAGTCCACCTTGATGGGCATCTGGGTTGATTCCATGTCTTTACTATTGTAAAGAGTGCTGCAATGAACATATGTGTATGGTGTCTTTTTTGGTACAATGAGTTATGTTCCTCAGGACATATTCCCAGAAAAGGGATTGCTGGATCATATAGAAGTTCAATTTTTAGTTCTTTTATGGATTGTCACACTGTTTTCCCCAAAGGTTGAACCAGTGTACATTCTTACCAACAGTGTAGAAGCATTTCCTTTTCTCTGCAACTACACCAGCACCTGTTGTTCTTTTTGACTTTTAAATGATCGGCTTATACTTTAGGTGTGAAAACCCACAACTAAACAATCCACGACGCTGATGTGCAAAAGGTGCTATGGAAAGGGAGATTTGGTGTTTCAGGGTTCCATAGCTGAGGTAGAAGATAGACCTTAGACAAATGACCCATTGGAAGATCTATATTTTAAAAAATTGTGATAAGAACACATAACAGGAGATCTACCCTCAAACTTTTGAGTGTACAATACAGTATTGTTGACTATAATACAGCAAATCTTGTATAACAGAGACTTTATACCCTTTCAGTACCAAATTCCCATCCCCCCTGCCAGCCCCTGGCAACCACTATTCTACTTTCTGCTCATAGGAGATTGACTATTTTAGATACCTTACATAAGTGGAATCGTACAGTATTTGTCCTGTACTGACTGGCTTATTTCACTTAGCGTAATCTATCTCGTTGCAGATAGCAGAATTTCCTTTCTTAGGCTGAATAATATTCCATTCCATGTATATATCATATTTTCTTTATCCATGCCTCCATCTGTGGACATTTATGTTGTTTCCACATCTTGGCTATTATGAATAATGTGGCAGTAAATGTGGGAGTACAAATATCTCTGAGATCCTGATTTTAATTATTTTGGATAAACACCCGGAAGTGAGATTGCTGGACCATATACTAGTTGTAATTTTAGTTTTTTGAGTAACGGACACACTGTTTTCCGTTGTGGCTGTACTATTTAACATCTAACACCAACAACATATAGCCTTCCAATTACTACCCCTCTTCTTCAATACTTTATTTATATATGATAGTTATCTTAATAGGTGTGAGGTGACATTTCATTGTGGCTCTGATTTGCATTTCCCTGATGATTAGTGATGCTGAGAATATTTTCATGTATCTGTTGGCCATTTGTACGACTTCTTTGGAGAAATGTCTACTCAAGTGCTTAGCCCATATTTTAATCTGGTTTTTTGGTTTTTTGCTATTGAGCTGTAGGAGTTCCTTATATATTTTTACTATTAGCCCCTTATCAGATATATCACTCGAAAATATTTTCTCCCATCATATAGGCTGCCTTTTTACTCTGTTAATTGTTCCCTTGCTGTGTAGAAGCTTTTTAGTTTGATGTACTCCCACTCATCTATTTTTGCTTTTGTGGTCTATGCTTTGGTGTCATATCCAAGAAATCACTGCCAATACCAACGTCATGAAGCATTCCTCTTATGTTTTCTCCTGGGAGTTTCACAGTTTAAGTCTTTAATCCACTTTGAGATCACTTAAAAAGATCAACTTTATCAAGGAATAATTTACATACAACATAATGTACCAATTCTAAGTAAACAGTTCAAAGAATTTTGATAGTTGGTTGTAAATACTGTCACAGTCAAGATGTGGAACTTGTTCACCTCATCCAAAATTCAGCCCTGTGAGCCTTTGCTGCAGTTCTAACCCTATATCCCTAGTTTTAGATGACCACATATCTATTTTCTATGATCATAGATTGTATTTGTGTTTTCTGGAGTTTACTATAAAAGGAATCATGTATTATTTTATGTCTGACCTCTTTCCCTCAACATGATGTTTCTGACAGTCATTAATGTTGTTGCATGTGTTAGTGGTTCATTCCTCCTTATTACTGAGTAGTATTCTACTGTATAGATATTCCACGTTTTGTCTACGGATGGACATTTGAGTTGTTTCTAGTTGTGGGCTATTGTGTATAAAGTTGCTATAAATATTGCTGTATCAGTCTTTGTACAAACATATATTTTATTTTTCTTAGGTAAATATCTAGAGTGCAATTGCTGGGCATGAGGGTAAGTGTGTTTTTAACTTTATAGGAAATGGTCAAACTGTTTTCTAAAATGCTTGCGCCATTTTGTGCCCCACTGTAAGTGTATGAATGTTCCAATAATTCCATCTCTTAGTTATCTATTTTTGCACAACAAATTGCAGCAAAGAGGAATAAGATAATGTACATTTATTATCCACAGTTTCTGCAGGTCAAGAATTTTGGTACAGACTATTTGGGTCCTTCGTTTCAGAGGCTTTCATGAGGCTGCACTCAAGGGCATGATTCATCTGAGGCTGGACTGGAGAAAGATCTACTTCCAAGCTCTTGGGGTCGTTGGCAGGATTCACTTCTTTATGTGTCAGGCCTCAGCTCCTTGCCAGATGTTGGTCACACTCAGTTTATGCCCCGTTTATGCCCTCATGCCCAGTTTATGGTCTGATGGGACTTTTCATATCGTGGCTTATTTCATCATATCCAGCAAGGGAGATAATTGATAGAGAGAGTGGGCTAGCAAGATGGAAGTTAGAGTCTTATGTGATGCAAACACAGGAGTGACATCCAATCCCCTTTGCTATATTGTATTGGTTTGAATGAAGTCATAGGTCCCACCCACACTCAAGGGGAAGGATTCCACAAGGGCTGGATTATCAGGAAGTGGGGATCAAAGGGGGCTGTGTTAGCGCTTGGCTGCCACACTATATGTCATCAATCTTTTTATTTTAGCCTTTCTGGTGGTTGTGTGCTGCTATGTTGTAATTGTAATTTGCATTTCTCTGACTGTTAATATGTTAAAAATCTTTTATTGTGTTAGCTTAACACTTGAATATCTTTTTATGCAAAATATATGTTCATATCTTTTGTTCTCATCTCTTTTAAAATTGAGTTCTTTTATTTCTGAGCTCCAGAGGTTTTTCTTTCCTCTGGACACAAGTTCCTTGTCCGATAAAATTTCTGTTAACATTTTAGCACATTTATAGCTTTCCTGTTCATTTTCTTAGTGATGTCTTTTGATTGGGAAGAGTTTATGTTTGATTAAGTGTAATGTATCAATTTTTCCTTTAAGGGTTGTTGCTTTCTGTGTCCTGTCTATGAAATTGCTGTCTCATCCCAAGTCAGGAAAGTATTCTATATTTTCTTCTAAAAGCGTTATGCTTTTAGTTTTTACACTTAGGTCTGGGATCCATTTTGAGTTTTACCTTGAGTTTATTTGTTTATGCTGAGAAGAGGCTGGGATTAATTTATTTCCAATTTAAGTGTTGTCACGCACTATGGACTGAAAAGACTCTTTCTTTTTAAATTATTTTAGCCACATTGTTAAAAATCAACTGATGATGATGTGGATGAACAACTAGACAGTTTTTTCTGTTCTGTTGGTCTGTATGTCTACTCTTACACCTCTCTCTACCACATTGTCATGTTCACTGCAGGTTTGGCAGTGAGTCTTTAAATCAGGCAGTGTAAAGGGTCTAGTTTTGTTCTATTCAAAATTCTTGGGATATTCTAGGGTCTTTGCATTTCAATTTATATTATAGAACTATCTAATATTTCCAGAAGAAGCCTGTTGAGATTCCCTTGATTGGGACTGCATTAAGTCAATAGATCAATCTGAGGAGAATTGCCATCTTAATAATATTAGTCTTTTTGTCTCCATGGATGTGATATAGCTTTTTGATTTTTATCAGTATTGCTTTGTAGTATACAGTGTATAGTTCTTTAATATATTGTGTTTAAACATATCCCTATATATGTTGCTTGGTGATATTGTAAATAGTATTGTTTTTAATGTTAAGTTTCAGTTGTTTGTTTCTAGTATATAGAAATACAGTTTATTTTGTTTGTTGACCTGTAACTTTTATCCTGTGACCTTTCTAAACTTGAGTTTGTCAGTTTGGGTGGCTTTTTTCTTTTCTTTTCTTTTCTTGCAGATTCTAAAAGTCTTCTTTGTATACAATAGACTGTCTCCTGTTGCAAGCAGTGTGTCTTCCCAGCAGACGTCCTGTGCTCTCTCTGGTGGCTGGTGACACCCTTCCCCCAGGCCCTGGGTTCCTCAGAACAAAAAGGCTGTAGGGCACCATGGGGTGAGATGAGAGCCTGGGATTTGGTCTATTTGCTCTTCTGGGAAGAGGAATTTAGGGATCCCAGAAAGGGGTGGTGAAATAAATGGCACCTAGAATGAGAGAGAAAAAAAAAAATATATATATATATATATATATATATACACACACTGTCTCTCAATAATGACAGTTATACTTTCTCCTTTCCAGTCTGATGCCTTTTATATCTTTTTTCTTTGCCTTATTACCCTGACTATGACTTCCAGTACAGAGCCATATGAAGCAGTGAAAGTAGACACACTGCCCTGTTGCTGAGTTAAGAGGGAATCAAATGCTCTGTCTATCACTGGAGGTTTTTCAGAGATGCCTTTTATCGGGCTGAGACAGTTCTCTTCTGTTTCTAGTTGGCCGAGACCTTTTTTCATAAGTGGAGTTTTAATTTTGCCAAATGATTTTCCTGCATCTATTGATTTTGCTTTATTTTTAATTTTGTTAATATGGTGAGTTATAATGATGAATTTTCCAATGTTAAACAAAGGTTGCATTCCTTGGATGGAACCCAAGTACTATTTTCACATATTGCTGGAATTGATTTTCGAAGATTCTTGTACAATTTTCAAATCTATGTTCATGAGGGATGTTGCTCTGTAATTTTATTTTCTTAGAATGTCTTTGTCTGGTTTTGGTATCAGAGTAATTCTGGTCCCATGAAATAAGTTGGAAAGTATTCCTCTAGTTTCTGAAAGAATTTGAGTAGGATTGGTGTTATTTCTTCCTTAAATGTTTCAGAAATTTATCAGTGAAATCATCTGTGCCTGTAATTTTCCTTGCGAGAATGTTATAATTATGAATTTAATTTCTTACACAGATGTAGAATTCTTCAGTTGTCTATTTCTTCTTAAGACAGTTTTAGTATTTGTGTTTTTCAGGGAATTTGTCCATTTGTTGAATTTATTGGCATGAAGTTGTTCATATGTTTCCTTATCTTTTCTAAAGCAGCTTTATTGAGCTACAATTAACATACGATGAATTGTGCATATTTAAGTGTAAAATTTGTCAAGTTTTGACATATGTCTAGCCCTGTGAAACCATTTAGGATAATTTTTGCCCACTGTGTAGGCCAGACCCTTCTAAGTATTCTATCCGGTGCCTTCTCAAATATAAGCTTTTCCTGGCTGGCTGGTTGGAACAGCACTACTTTTGGCATTGTAGAAGCTCCAGGTAATAATGACGTGTTCTTCTGGGGTGGTTGTTTCCCCGGTCTCATGCATTTGCTCTGATCGGTCCTCTATTCGTAGTCAATGGGGAGTTCCAACTTATTTCATGGGACCAGAATTATTACTCTGATACCAAGACCAGACAAAGACGTTCTAAGAAAATAAAATCACAGAACAACACCCTTCATGAACATAGATTTGAAAATTGTACAAGAATCTTCGAAAGTCAATTCCAGCAATAAGTGAAAATAATAACACTTGGATTCCATCCAAGGAATGCAACCTTTGTTTAACACTGGAAAATTCATCATTATAACTCACCATATTAATAGAATTAAAAATAAAGCAAAATCAATAGATGTAGGAAAATCATTTGGCAGAATTAAAACTCCCCTTTGAAAAAAATCTCGGCCAAACAGAAACAAAAGAGAACTGTCTCAACCTGATTAAAGGTATCTCTGAAAAACCTCCAGTGATGGAGTCAATGGGAACCTTTGCAATTCTCTCTGTGCAGCGCTCTCTACTCTGGCCCTCTGTCCTGTAATCTCTAGCTACTTTCATTTCCCTGGGCCATCAGCTCCATCTCTTCCACTCAGGAAATTCACTCGGTTCTACCTGTGTACCTCATCCCTGAGCCAGGGTCTAGAAACTCTCTCCAGGCACTAAGACAGGCAATTGTAGGACTCACCTCATTGATTTCTTGTCTCTTGGGGATCACTGTCCTTTGTTGTCTGCTCTCTAGTGCCTTGAAAATCACGGCTTCACATATTTTGTCCAGTTCTGTGTGTTGTTTCACACAGGAGGGTATATTCTGTGCAGTGTTTCATGGGTTATGAATCTCTGTTCTTGGGTGCAAACATTTTTAGTATTATTAAGTCCTCTCGAATTGATCTGTTTATTATTTTTGTAATATTCCTCTTTATCCTTGGCTATATTCCTTGTTCTGCAGTTTGAAAAACGTTTTCGTCTGACATTGGTAGGACCACTCTAGCTTTCTTATAAATAGTGTTTGCATCGTGTATCTTTTTCTGTATTCTTTAGCGTTTGATCTCTTCTCTCTTGCTATTCTTCCCGTATCTCTTCTTTCTCCTCTCTGTCTCTCTCTCTCTGTTCTTTTGAAAGATAGTTCTTGCTTTTTTATTCATTCTCATAATCTGCATTTAATTGGAGTTCTCAGACTAACCCTTTTCAGTAGACCTTTCTGTGATGACGGAAATGTTATAATGCTCTGTCTAATATGCTTCCCACTAACCAGATGGCTATTGAGCACTTGAAATATGGCTAATATGACTGAGGACCTAAATTGTTGATTTTATTAAATTTTAAATTAACTTACATAGCCCCATGTGTCTAGTGGCTTGCGCACTAGACAGTACAGGTTAACTGTTTACATTTAATGTAATTATTGATGCGGTTGGGTTTAATTTGACCATTTTGTTATTTTTTACTTTTAAAAATAGTTTTCATCTCTTCTTTATTTATTTTTTTCTCTTTTCCTCCTTATTTTGTATTCAATTTATTTTATTATTCCATCATTGGCTTATTAGCTATATCTTTTGTTTGTGTGTGTGTTGGTTCTTGGATTTATCATATTCATCTTTAATTATCAAAGTCTACTTTTAATGATATCATACCTCTTCATATAAAAGAACCTTCTCTTTTTCTAATCTTTTGTGCTATTGTTATGCATTAACTTTTACTTATGTTATAAACTCCACGATATATTGTTATTATTTTTGTTATAAACAGTCAATTGCCTTTTAAGGAGTTTTTTTTCTAACTAAGATAAACGTATTTTTGTATATCCCCATACTTAAAATTTCTGTTTCTTCTCACTTCTTTGTGTGAATCAAAATTCCCATCTGGTATTATTTTTCTTCACCTTGGAGAACTTTGTTTAACATTTCTGATGGCAAGTCTGCTGAAGAAGAATTATCTTAGCTTTATTGTTGTCTGAAGGTCTTCCATTTTTCTTCATTTTGAAGATATTTACTGGATATATAATTCTAAGGGTGATCCTTTTTTGTTATATTACCGTAAATACTTTGTTCCCTTCTCTTGTTTTTTATAACTTCTTTTTTTTTAATAATCAGTATTTTTTTATTATGATATTGTGGGGTACAGTTCAGGATTAGGTATACAAATATGCTTCGTTCAGACACCCTTGATGATAAGAGGTGTCTCCCCATCCTCAGACAGATATTGAGTACCATTAATCCCATCTCCCTTCCCCTCCCCTCCCCATAATTTCCCACCACTGTCAGTCATTTTCTCATAGTATTTCGTTGGATGTTCAAGGTTCACTATATGAGTGAGAACATGTGATACTCAGATCTTTGTTTCTGTGAGAGGTCACTCAGTATTATAGATTCTAGTTCCATCCAAGTTGCTGCAAAATCCATGATTTTGTTCTTTTTTATGGCTGTGTAGTATTCCATCGCATATATGTACCACATTTTTTTAATCCAGTCCTCTTTTGATGGACAACATGGTTGCTTCCAGGTTCTTGCTATTGTGAACAATGCTGC
>CAUYQG010279575.1:0-25808 GCA_963574415.1 Tarsius wallacei | reverse complement strand
TCCAGCTACTTGGAAGGCTGAGGCGGAAGGATCGCCGGAGCCCAGCAGGTCGAGGCTGCGGTGGCCGGGAGCGGCCACTGCACTCCAGTCTGGGCGACAGAGTGAGACTCCAACTCAAAAAAAAAAAAAAAAAAAAAAGAGTGAAACCTGGTGCTCATGTACCAGCACTGCTCTGGGAGCTCCAGGAGCTCTGGCAGGAAGAAGGGAGGGGATTTCCTGAGGATAAAGGAGGCCGAGGATGTGTTCTTTTCATTCTAGTGCCACCCAACCTGCTATTTGACGGTTCTATCTTCCTGTAGACACATGCATTTTTTAAGTAGTTGCCCTTGGATTTCTACCGTAAATATATTCCCTCTTAAATTATCTGTTAGAGTTAGACTTTAGTAGAGTCCTGACAACCCACTAGCTAATAGACCCTTTTTTGAATTTAGCAATGAAAACGAGAGGAGGGCGGTTAATAAAGGTAAGAGCGGAGAAAAGAGTTTTATGCACAACATGCATTCCCTAGGTGGATGATTTGTTTTTTCCTTCCTGTGTTCAGGGCCAAGCCTGTGCATACCCTGTATTTCTGAGGCACATTCTCCTATTTTCTGCTGTGTGGCTGTTGGGAGATGAATTTCTCCCTGGCATCTCTCTCCACTTGTATCAGTTGTTTTTCCAACTCATCCATTTTGCTGTGGCTTCAGCCTCTGACAGCAGATGCACAGTGGCCATGTCTGCTCCTACCATCACCCTTTGCAGAAGAAACTGATTTGCATGGACACGAAGGGGAGCAAATGTTCCCTCAGTCATAAATCTGCATTTCTGTGTACCATCAGTTACATGATGGTTTGCAGCTTTTCCTGGTGATCATTCCCTACCCACCTTTCCTGCTGTGACAACTTTATTTCCAGAATCCACCTCAGGCCAAAACTCACATCTTCCCCCAAAGCATTGTTGGATTTTATTGAACACATCTCCTTCTTTGTTAAGGAAAGGAGAGTTAGCAGACAATCTCTGGGCCACTAATTCGTTTTGCATCTGATAGCATCAAGATGTAGGCTGCTTGTATTGCTTCCTTTAGTCCATCGAATAAGAAAGTAGCCCTGTAGTGTGTGTGTGTGTGTGTGTGTGTGTGTGTGTGTGTGTGTGTGTGTGTGTTGTTCAGGTTGTCTTGGTACTGTACAGCAGGAGGACATATGCAGGTAAGAGCACATCCACACCACCCTGAGCCCTCCTACTGGGCCCTCCTACTTGATCCAGGCACAGAACATTGTCATTCCCAAAAATAATACAATGCTGCCCTCTAGAAGGCAAAGAGGAAAACTCCATTCACTCCCCAGAGATGGAAGTTGGGATAAATGTAATTGCTTTTGTGCCTATAAAATATTTATACCCCTATTTTTAAAGTAATCTCATTTAACCTGATGTTGACACCTCATAGGTTCATGTAAATGATGTAAATTGACTCTGAATGGCAAAGAGCATACAGCCACTTCTTCCTGTTCACTCTTCACTAGTCACTTCACTTTGAGGAGGGAACAGCGACTTTAGGCTGTCAGCTGTTTGGAAGCTCATTTACTACAGGTTAAGGGTTTCAAATCCATCATGTAAATCACTTGCTTGACAGACCCTTGCCCCCAATGGCACAATCAATTTTCTATTGTGGAGCTAAATTATTTTCTCCAAGCAAATGAAAGAGCCCAGGCATAGACTAGGTGGGAGGGGCAAGTGAGCAGGACAGGAAGCAGGCACAAGGTAACCAGTATCATTTCTGCTTTCTCTGTGGTTGTCCATGAAGACAAAGGGGTTGATGACCCAGGAGAAGTGACCTGCTTTGCAGGCAGTAACAAAGGCAGCAACTCTGAAGTTCAGTCCCTCAGCTCCTTCCAGTCGGATTCTGGTGATGACAACGGTAAGAAGTCATGATTCCCTCTGAATGGGTGGGTTCTGCTTCCTGTGCTGGAAGACAGGGGCCAGGGGGAAAGCGATGCCCCCAGCTTCCTTTCTTGACCTGATCACAGGCCACTGAGCATTTTCGCCAGCGCCTGACTGACTCCATTGTTGGGTGTCATTGCCTAAGGCACCCCATGGAGCTGGACTGTGAGCAGGCCCAGGGATCTGTGTCAGGCTGTTGAGGTTCCCTTGGCCTCCAGTAGTGAATCCTTTTTTATTTGGTTTACAGTAGCATAACTACCTCATACCAAATGATATCCTCTAGCGAACAGAGTAGTTGATTTTTTTTTTATTTTACCAATGATCCCTTTCCTCTTCACTGTACATCCAGTCTCCCCATCATCAGGGATGAGTTCAGAGACAAGAGCCTTCCTGTAAACAGTGGCGTCTTCTTTCAATGGAATCCGTCTTACAATTGTCTGGGCTTTGGGGGGAACATATTAACCACAGTGAAGCAGCTCCTTGGAAACATGCACATACACCCTGAATGTTGCATGCAGCTCCTTGTGGTCCTCAGACTGTTGGCACCCTAAGTGACTTCCTCTGCCTCTTGTGGACTTATGCTTAAAGAGAGAGTGCTAACCTGGGCTGGGTATTCTGAGCCAAGGAACCAACTTTGGAAGATGGGTTGTTCTCGCAAGCAGGGGAGGGAAACAGAAACAGTCCCAAAACAGTGAATGTTTACACATGGTGGTAAACTGAAAATTATTTCAAATAGTCTTCCATAGAGACAAGCAGTATTACCTTAGCCTGTACCCTACATCATTTTCCCAATTATCAGCAATTGGCAAAAAATGGATACTTACTGATGTATGTAATCATTCAATCCAAAAATGCTTGCTGAACTTCTGAGTGCTGAGTCCGGTGCTGGGCATGCTGTACCCATAGTACAAAATGAAAATGGCATAGTCCTTGCCTCCAAGGTAAATACAGGAGCAGGTGAGCTCCAAGACTGTAGGAGCAACTATGGAAGTAAGAGTCTATTTTCACCACCCTGCTCCCAAATCCTGGCCCTCCTGAAAAGTGCAGAAACCTCAGTGTGCCTATCTGCTGGGATAAGAAGCCATGTCACAGTAGATTTTTCTTCTAACCATTTCCAGAAGACCAAGGGCATATCCCCGATGTGTCTGTCTTGAAGCGTCCTCCTCATCCCCAAACGGGAAAAACTGTGACTGGCTTACATTTTATACAGAAGCATCCGAGAATGTGTAGAACCCACACTCCGAGCAGCAGCCCAGGCCGTGGTGTCTGTTTGACTTGGTCCCTACCAAGATAGAGGTGTTAGGAACTTTCATCAGACTGGCTTTAAGTCTGACCACTTCTCTACAAGCTGCTGGTATCAGGTGTTCAAGGAATCCAAACAGACCACAGACATCCCCTTCCCTCTAACTAAGATGCCAAATGCTGTCTTCCCTTCACACCTCATCGGCAGGATAAGGGCCTTGGGTCATTCTGGGCTGTCGGTGGTGTGACTGTGAAGCCATCCGTCCTGCAAAGGTTATCCTCCAACACTGCCATTTGGTTTCGAGCAGCATGATGACCAACAAATAATTATGCCTGGGAACGGTGATGTCTTCCTCTGAGAGCTTGTGGGAGTAGCTGATGAGAAATTAGCACAAGCATGATGAGCCACTGCCTTCCTTGGTTGATTTTACTGGGCCGTGAGGTGTGGATTTATGACCCAGCAATCTCTTCTATCCTGCCTTTCAGGAGGACTGGCCCCAGATGTGCTGCTGTTTCTCTTCCTTTCCAGGGATCCCCGGGATCTCCTAGTGTCCACTGATGTACTCCCTAAGGGACAGATGAGGGGGTGTTTGTATGTTGTGCCTTCGTTGTTGCTGCTGTTGTTGTGAAAAGTTGTTAATGTGTGTTTAAATAGAAAACTAACCTGAAGCTGTCCTTCCCCTCCTCCCATCTTCTTTTCCTGACCACAAGCGTCCATAGTGACTGTTATTCAGCTTGTCAACAATGTCGTTGACAATATAGAAAATGAAGGTATTTATTTATTTATTTATTTTTACTTTCATGGCATTTCTTTATGTAAAAAGTTAACTTTTAGAAATTTTACTTCCTTGTTACTTTGGACTAGGAGAGAGTTTAATCAGTTGACTGCAAAGGAGCAGTAAAAAGCTGGTTTCAAATGTGATGTGGAATGTTTCTCTATGGACCAGTTTTACAATTTGGGGGAAGAAAATCTAGTTCATAATTTTTTAAGTATATGAGTTACGAGTTACTTCCAAGAGGAGTACTCAATTAGCTGGAATCCAGATTAATACTAAATTCATTCTTATATTCAACAAGTAAGTATGTATTCATTGAGCACCTACTATGAACTGGGAATTCCTGAGAAATCATTCAGGGCTACACTATTATGGATTTTTATTTCAATCAGGTAACTTTTGTCAGTGACTTAATAAAGTTAGGGCCTGGCCTAGATGGGATTTGTCTTTGTATTTCCTAAATAACAGTGGGGAAAAATAAGAAAAGCCTAAACTTAGTCACAGCACACAGGCCTTCAGGAACATTTTTTTTAAAGCAATTTAAAATGCTGTGTTTTATCCCTCTTCAATGGCTTGGATTGTCAGTTTTGCTTTTCACTTTGTATTTAAACAGTGTCTGTCATGGACCAAGGACAGAACTACAACCGAGGTGACTTGCCACAACCCCAGCATAACTTTTTACTTACATGTTTTGAATTGCTGAGTGTGTTCTGGCTCTGCCCCGTCCCTCCATCCTGATCTGTATTCTGCATGTTCCAGGTGTCTCGTGTGCCATGTTCAAGGGGAAAGCGCCATTGTTCCCCTCCCAGCTCCCTCCTGCGCATGACTTACTGTGTGCCTGCACGCCTCCCCGCCTCCCGTGTCCACAGTGCAGCTGAGGGACCTCCCTGTAGGCTCGCAGGGAGGATGGGCAGAGGGCATGGGACTGGGGTATGGGGTCCTAGAACCATCCCTTCAGCATGCCCTCACTGGCCATTTCCTGGCTTGGCTGAGTGTGAGACCCTGTGGCAGCCAGGTATCATCTGTCAGAGTTGCCTCATCTTGTTCTGCCCTGTAGACCCTTGTAAGAAGCATGCGAATGACTCTGGCTTCTTAGGGTCTCTTGAATTCTAAGACTTGCATGTCAGGTCCCTTTTCTGCTCCCTTCCCAGTCCTGCCCCAACTTTAGTCTGGAGGAAATTAACTGTTGTGGCTTTCTCTGGCAGCCTATCACTGGGACACCTCTGACTGGATGCCGGGGGCGCGCCTGTCGGACATAGAGGAAGTACCCAACTACGAGAACCAGGATACAGGGTCTGCACACCAGGGCAGCACACGGGAGCTAGAGAGTGATTACTACCTGGGTGGCTATGACATCGACAGCGAATACCCACCCCCTCACGAGGAGGAGTTTTTGAGTCAGGACCAGCTCCCACCTCCTCTGCCAGAGGACTTCCCGGACCAGTATGAGGCCCTGCCGCCCTCTCAGACCATCTCACTGGCCAGCACCTTAAGCCCAGACTGCAGGAGAAGGCCACAGTTCCATCCAAGCCAGTACCTCCCTCCTCACCCATTCCCCAATGAAACAGACTTGGTGGGCCCGCAAGCCAGCTGTGAGTTTAGTACTTTTGCCGTAAGCATGAACCAGGGCATGGAAGCCACAGGCCCAGCAGACGGTGTGTCTCTGTCCCTGCACAACTCCATGGGCACCTCGTCCTCGGATGTGTCAGCCACCTGTGGCTTTGATGACTCCGAAATCGCCATGAGTGACTACGAGAGCGTGGGGGAGCTCAGCCTCGCCAGCCTGCACATCCCCTTCATGGAGACTCAGCACCAGACCCAAGTGTAGTGGCGGCATCTTGGGTGTTTTGCCCTGTTTGTTATGGGAAAGTGGAAGCAGATGGGCTGGACTTGTGTCTCAATGGAGGGTTGTCCGTGGAACAACAAGGAAATACGGAATAGAACCTTCTTCACAAGGCATGCTGCTTGAGTCCAACTGGGTGAAAATGAAAGGCTCAGAAATTGTTTCTGAGAGGTGACTAGTAGTCCTTGACGTAGGTGCCTGCGTTCATGGCCGAGAATGCAGAAAGGAAAAAATTATTTCACCCACTAAATTATGCAGTTGGTCTCCTATGGCATTGCGCAGTATTGTGCCCTGAAAAGTGTTACAGCATCAGTCCTTGCAGTATTAAAAACTGGCAACAATCAAAGAGGCATTGTTGCATGTAATTTTGAGCCAATGAAATGAAAATAGTACGTGAAAATAGTAGTAATGATTGTTGGAAAAGTTAGTCTCGTAGGCGAAAGAAAAGAGAAACAAATGTTATTAAGCAAACAAGAAAATGGGCTGAAGCCTTTAAAGTCAATTCTATTTTTTTTAATCAGCTGCCCAGTTCTCAGCTATAAAATTAGGTTTGAGTAACATGTTTAGTATGCTCAGTTATTTTTATTTGTTTGTGTTAAGCATCTAATATAATATAGTTGGGTTTTATGTTATTTGAGAAGAGAGCCAATGAAGAGCAACATGAGGCTATTTGGGTTCCATATTGGGGATCGGGGAGGTGGTTAATGTCGTTTGAGCATTAGAAAGAATGTGATTATCTAATTTTGTGTTTTCTGGCAAATGTTCCTGTCCATAACTACAATTCTAACATTGCTGTGGAAACTGGCCTTTGTTCATATATATTGTTCTCTGAAATGAGCAATATTTAGAAGTTTAAGCAGAATTCACAAATTCAGAGGCAAAAAAAAGAAAAAATTACACTTTCAAAATGTTTAGTCTGGATAATCGCAATTCTTGATAATGCAGAGAAAGGGTGCGTGTTATTCTAAATTGGTAGTGTCATCATTATAAATAATTGCGTTATAAAAAGAGGAAGAAAGTAGACTAGTTGTTGTGTATATATTATCACAGTGTGTGATATGTCTGGGCCTATGTACAAATACGTGCTTGCACTCAGCGAGGCTGCTCTTGAGGAAAGCAAACGTGAAGGTTTCAGGAAACGGACAAAGTTCAAATCCTGCCGGCGAACATGGCAGACCTTCCACCTTCTCTGCTCTTTATGATGTTAGAGAAACATCAAATGCCATATCGTACTCTGGTTCAGTTAACTTTGTTTTGGTACTGCCATTTATATGAACTTAGAGCAAAAACTGTGCTTTTTGAAAACAGTATTTTGTTATGTTTCCAGAACTAACCTCTGTTTGAAAAATGTGCGATGTTTGATTATACCCTGGGGTTCCCCTCCCATCTGACATGAGGGCTTTGCCCATAAGTTTCCAAAATTAACAGGAGAATCATTCCACTGGAAATATAATAGCCCAGTCCTCAAAACTTAATGTTGACAAGTTGAGTGACTTTCCTCTTTTGCTTCAATCAGATTATGGCTGCCCATGCAGTGGCCATGATAAAATATGCATATTTGCACTATCTGCTTAATGAGCAAATCTGTGTCCACAGTTTCTGATGACATCTGGCATTGGTGTACACTGTACTGTCCTGAGTCTGTGTGTCATCCACTCACATATATTTTAGTTGTTTCAATGGTGTCCAGTCCACTTACTTATTTGGAGGTGTCCATGTTTCTGACGTTTGTTGTAAAAAAAAAATCCCTTTTCTTTCCCAAACTTTCTGAGGAAGGGGACACAATTCACAGGTTTTTCAGCCCCTTTCTTGCTGTCTCCTGGTGACACTTACTCATGGAGACATTATCCACACTGTGGACTTGAATAAATGAATTTCACTAAGGCTGCTTTCCAGAACAAAGTCTTTGGCATTTTTCTTATGTAAGAAGCACATTTGCAAGAATCACGGAAAAAATGACAAACTAATGGTCTAGAATAGAATCACTGCTACACTTTTAATAATGCAATGACATAAAAACCATCACAGTAAAACCAACAATTCATTTTTTGCCCCCAGGAAATAGTAGAATGAGATTAATGCCGATGAGTCACTACTGCTTACACAGCATCTCTTGGAGGGAGAATGCCTGACTGACACAGTAATGAAGGAATAAATAGATCCTAATGCACTTGGGAAGTCACCGAAGGAAATTGTGCCCACCCTTTGACTGACCTATATAAAATATCTCTTTCTTCAAGATGTCTTCCCCTGATTTTCTGCAGAATAGCTCTGCAGCTTAATATATGCCAGGCAAGCATGTATTATGTTTTGGTTCGTTATATTTAAATACATATCTCTTCACTTTTTGGAAAATTCGATTTCTCTATCAATTACAAAATGGTTTGCAGTCAGGCCAGGTAGACCTAGATTGGAATGACCACTGATTCCAAGAGCTGGAAGGGTCCAATTGCTTGTCCAGCCTCCTAATTTTATCAAAGAGGAAACATGCCCACAGAGGGAAGGGAGTTGCCTACGCTCACAGAGGAAGTTAAGCAGCTGAATAAGGATTGCAGTCTGTCCTATCTGGCTGGTGTTCTTTTTACATAACATTTTTTACCCACCCCTAAGCTGCCTTGAGCACACACCACCTGTTTCTGATGGACCCTCTAACTTCCCACCATTCTTTCTTTGGAATATTCTAGAAAAGAAAACTAATGGAGAATATTTATCTGTAAACCTCGTGAGCTTATGTTTTCTTGCAGCTACCTTAGGAAGGGTGCAGTTACAGAATTCACACATTTCTTTAGACATTCATCAAAATGCTGCTTTTGCCAAATGAATGTCTCTAAAATGGGGATTAAATCATAATTACAGAATTGAACTCAGACTGGCCGTCAATTGTAGCAGAGCTCTGATTGCACTGTTACCTGCTGGGTGCATTTTTAATTTTGTTTTTGCTTTTTTTCTTCCCACCAATACTGACTGCCGTTTGTTCTGGCCCCCTCCACCACGATGAGCAATGTGGAAAATATTTAAGCCAATTGGTGTCTTTCTGTTTTGTCTGACACATTTGTCCCACCTCCTGGAGGTCATTTTCCATAATCTATTATAGGCACTTTACTAGTATTGCACACACTCAGGTTAGGTTGGGAGTAGCTGGACTCTCGGTGGTAGTCATTCAGTAAGCAGGAGTTTTGGGGCAATATTATAAAAGATGAATAAAGTAGGGCCTTCATGGATGCCCTTTCCCTGGGAATATTTTGCTGCTGAGTTCTGTTCCCTGCCAGCTTTCCTTCACTCTTGTCCTGCCCATTCTTGAGATGCCATGTAAAAGACCCACTTGCCAGGGTGGGTCAAGTCCAAGCATTCGAGGTTCATCCTATCAGAGAATCAGAGTGAAGGCCTGGAAAGGGAACCAATTTATCTGGGATTTATCTGGAGCTGCCCTTGGACATTGCTCACACAGTCTGAAAAAAAAGCAAGCAGAAGATGATTACCATCAACCCTCTCCCACTTACTTTCTGTCCTACCCCACATGCTACCCACACAGATGCTGTGTTTGCATCATCAGAGTCCGGGGAATTGAAAAAAGATTTATCAAAATAAATCATTTAAGATCCAGAAAACAGTTTTATGTAATGGAATTCAGGAAGACCTAGTGTTCATTTTGCATGAATCATCCAGGTAATTGTCAGGCCTCTTCACCCCACAGCTGTACCAGTGCACAGATATTGCTAGAGTGGGCAGGCTTTTTATGTTTTGCATTCTTAGTTTTAAACCACAGGAAGTTGAGATCTGAAGAGGCATATATTCTGTGTCATCATTCTGTGTAGTCTTTGAGAAGGTGGTTATGTGTTTTTGCTGGTTTGTGTCCTGCGACGTTCAACTGCACATTATTCTGATGAAAATCCACAATGTCTTTGAGCTTCTGGTTGCATAATGCTGGGGTTTAAAGTCATCGTTTGTGGGTTTGGCGTCAGTTCATACTTAGCCAGCTGGCTAAGACATAGGAGAAGAATGAGAGAGTTCTTTCCTTGTGTAATAATGAAAAGCAATAATTACAAGTATGTAATAATACACAAAGGCCATAATTAGTCTCTTCTGGTGTTTAGGATGCATTGAGCATCGTGTAGTCATTGGGAGTGTGTTTGGACCCATTAGTATGTGCTGTAGTACCCTTCCAGCAAACAAATACCTGAGTTGCTACCATTTACCCAACTTTTGAGCCCATCTACTGCATTTCAGGAGTGGCACATGTGCTTTGGAGTGGAAGCCGTTCCTTAGAAGCACTGTATCAGAGAGATAGTCTTGTACATGTACCTGTTGCAAACAGGCTGGTTTGTAAAAGATGTATGTTTGGTGTTTAAAATGTTTATAAAATTGTATATAAATGGTTTCAATTTTCCAGGCTTTTGTAGATACTATATTTGATGCCTATCAGGATGCTTTAATTTGGGGGTCGAATATAATTCTAAGTCATCCATGCTGTTGGTCTGCAAACTTTTGAGGTAACTCCATGCACACACAAAAGGATTTTAAATTTGAAAATGATGTTTTTTAATCATTTCAAAATGTACTTTGGTTCTGTTTTCATTTAACTTTCTCTGTTTTCAAGAAAAAAATGTTTTTATTGATATTTTTAAAAAGTGAATGTGTTTTACCCAGTTATTAAGTATTTGATTTTTATGCCATTTCAGAGTCACATGAAGTATATCACTTCTTCATACACATGCACACTCACTTGAACTTGCACATGTGTTACACACCAAACCTTATGCAAAGGGGAAAGCTAACACTTAAAGTGAATTTTGTTCCTTATGGAAATGGATTGTTTCTGCATATATTGCTGGTGGCAGTATTCATTCAGTCTTGTGTTCTTTTTCTTAAAAAATGAAAGAAAAACAAAACAAGACCGCCAAAAAAAAAAAAAAGCAAACAAAAACCCCAACAATGTACAGGTTTGTAACTGCCAAAATTTGATGGTTAAAACAAGTTTCCAAGTAAAAAGAAAAAAAACTAGCCATGCTGTTGACTCTTTGTAAGTGTTTTCTTTGATTTGTCCTTAGTTAACGTTCACATGGCACTTGGAGGGCATATTCCACAGGGCAGGGGAGAAAGGAAGGAGCGTTCTTTGGTCCCAACCTACCCTCACAGAGAGGGGTCTCACTGAAGGGGATGTTTGTGTTTTGTTGCGTGTGTGTGTGCACGTGCATGTGTTTCTTCTTCTGGAAACATCTTACCTCCAGAAAGACTTCCATTTGTTCTGATGCACATATGCTGGGATCTTATGCAACTTCTTGTTGGGCACACAGCCTGTAAGATGTTCACCCAACAGAGACTGAAAGGAGTGCTTGAGGCTTGAACAGATGAAGATCACGGAGTCTCCTCTGTGCAGAGTTAAATATGGCCAGGAGCCATGGGGATGGGAAGTAGGGCTCAAAGGGATACGTTGACCCCTGAACAGCAGGGTTTAAACTCCTGCCACCCCTCAGACAGCAAGACCAATCCCTGCTCTTCCTCCTTCTCGGCTTCTCTATGTGAAGATGATGAGGGTGAGGATGTTGATGATGATCCACTTCCATTTAATGAAGAGTAAATATATTTTATTTTCCTTATGATTTTCTTAATAGCAGTTTCTTTTATCTAAATTACTTTATTGTTAGAATACAACATATAACACATATAACATGTAAAATATGTGGTAATCAACTGTTTAAGTTACTGGCAAGGCTTCTGGTTAACAGTAGGCTATTACTTGTTAAGCTTTTGCAGTCAAAAGTTGTACATGAATTTTCGACTGCAAGGGGTTGGCAAACACTAACCCCCTTTTGTTCAAGGGCTAACTGTAATTTGAAGAGGAAGTAACATCACAAGATGTTAGCCTGGAACCCGGAAGAACTCCAGAAGGGTGGGAATGCCCTTTGCCTCACCCCTGCTGGCTGGGCACCAACAAAAAAAGGTCTTCTGTGGCCCCCAGGAACTGCCACTAGCATGGTCTGCCTGTGCCAGCAGCAGAACTCCACCCGCCCCCGCCCCACCCTTACCAGGATGCTGGAGTCCTGGAGCCACTCCTGGGGAATGGCCCCTAGCTAGGCATTCTTCTCCTTACTGATTTCTAGGTCACCTTGGGCAGTTTTCCATGCGCTGCAGTCCTCTGGTTACTTGTCTGCTCCCAGGGACATGCAGGTAAATGTTTCATAGATGGCCAAAGGAAGAGGAACACCAATTTGTTGCCTTTGCTAATTTCTGTGGTATAAATATTACCATTATGGTTAACTTCAAGGTAGCGGGAACTGGCCCACAAAATTCCTGAGAGTCTAACAGCTCTCCCAAGCCAGTGTGAGCCTACTCCAGCATACACGGGATCCCCCACACCTTTAGCTACTTGAGGGGGAGTAGGGTCTTCATCATCTTTGTATCCCAGAATCCCAGGGCCTATCTTGCCCTCGTCAAATGTTTTTGATTGGAAATTGATCAGCAATGTTTAAATTACCTTGTGTTCCTAAATCCTTCCTCATTCTGGTAAATTTAGCAACTTCAGTGAGAAGGAATTAAAGGGAGGCAAGTGTTAAAACTGTTCAGTCTTCTGCCTGTCAGTTCCACACCACCATGACGTGTTCATGAATTGAGCATCAGGAAAATATTAATGACTCTAGTCTTTCATGTGGCCACCTTTAGCAGAAAGAGTCTAAATCTCAATCCACACCTCAAAAATTGTACAACAACCCAGCGATGCCAATTAAGAAATAGCATTGACCTCTTGGGGGATGGGAAAAGACCTTTTATGTCTGTCTTTGTTCTCAGCTGGTTCATTAGGATAAAAAGGCTGGCTCCTGGGTTGGAAACTGTTCTCTGAGGAAAGGTCAGGTTTTTGTTTTTTGTTTGTTTTCTATTCCCGGTCCAGATCCCCAAGACCTCTCGCAGCTTGGTGATTCACTGGGAGGATAAGCATGACTCAGCACATAATCATACTTATAGCTATGACTTATGACATGGAAAGGGTACAAAGCAAAAACAGCAAAAAGATAAGGTGCAGGCCAGGTGTGGTGGCTCACACCTATAATCCCAGCACTTTGGGAGGCAGAGGCGACAGGATTGCCTGAGCCCACAGGTTCAAAACCAGCCTGGGCAATATGGCAAGACCTCATCTCTATAATAAGTCAAAAAATTAGCCAGGTGTGGTGGCACGCACCTGTGATTACAGTTTCTTGGAAGGCTGAGGCAGAAGGATCACCTGAACCCAGCAGGTCAAAGCTGCAGTGGCCTTGAGCGTGCCACTGCACTCCAGCCTAGGCAACGGAGTGAGACTCCTGACTCAAAAAAAAAGAAGAAGAAAGAAAGAAAAGGTGCATGGTGCAAAGTTCAGGAAAAATCAGCCACCAGCCACCAAGGGTCCTCTCCAATGGAGTCTCACAGGATGTGCCTAATTCCCCCCAAAACAGTTGTGCTAACATGTGGGAAGTGTTGCCAACCAGGGAAGCTCATTAGAGGCTCAGCAACCAGGGTTTTCACCAGGTCATGTGAGCAGTGTCTGCCTAGGAGACTCCTGGAAAGAAATCAGGTGTCCAGCTTGAACAGTGTTGTTTGCACAGTGTAGGCTTAGCGAGCCACTCCTGTTGTTCTGGAAATGATAGGACCCTCCTGAAGCCCAAGTCCCCAGGTGCCAGCCACACAGGCCAACCTTTTGAGCAGGCTCTGCAAAGGCCAGCAGCCAGACCTGCTATGTTAACACCTGTGTGTGCAGCCTCTCTGAAATTTCTACCAAATTGACACTCCTCTGTTTGCCCAAACTCTAGCAATTAACAATCTCTTTTTTGTGATGTCTACTGAGAGCAGGTTAAGCCCTTCGTGTGGGCTGCTCCTCTAATCTTCACCTGTCCTTTTCCATGGGCGCAAAGGATCTGGCCCAAACAACTTTGCCAAAGGCATCCTGGGTGAATGCAAACTAATAGAATTATTCTGTCAAATCATGGAGTTGAGCAAAAGTTAGCATCTCTGGTAATTAGTTTTGAATAACTGGTAGTTTGGGTGCACAATGGATCAGTGTTCCAACCTAGACATGCAGCTTAAAACAGTGTGGCCCATTTCTCAAAATTCTTCCACTTTTGTCTCCATGCTTCTGCTTTTCAAATTATAATTAATGTCCAGCCAAGTATGCCTACTCTATACTGTTATAATGAAGACGATTTGGAGCAACCTGAGTATCTAACAATAAGTGATAACTTGGAACTGGCACAAAATAGCCTCACAAGCCAAGCAGGAACAAATGGTTTAAAAATGGCCATTGTAGGGAAGTGTAGAAATATATGTAGAAACAAATTACTGGTAACACCTTAATTAAAAAAAAAATGAACATTGTAAAAAAATCTTTCTTGAATTCCTTTGTACCGTTACTTGAGTGTTCTTCAACCTGGAAAAGGGCTCTCACCAGAGCCCAACCATGCTGGCACCCTGATCTTGAACTTCCAGCCCCTAGAACCATGAGAAAGAAATTTCTGCTGTTTATAATCCACACACATAGCATAACATTGTGCACCCAAACTACTAGTTATTCAAAACTAATTACCAGAGAGGCTATATACTTTGTTATAGCAGCCTGACTGACTAAAAGAATATACAAATACACATATGAGGATGGTAGGGAGTTAAATGTATGTAACAATGATATATATATTGTCTAGAAATGTACTGTGTTCCCTTTACAATATGTCTTGGGCATCTTCATGGGTCAGTGTGCCTCCTTTTTAATGGCTGTATTGTTTACCATATCATAGTCATTCCATAATTTATTAAATCACACTCTTACTGATGAACTATTTTATATTTTGGTATTACAGGCAATGTTTCTGTGAATAGCCTTGTGCAGGTGTGCACAAGTATTTTAAAGATTAGATTTTGAGAAGCAGAATTTTTAGGTCAAAAGGTATGTCCATTATTAAGTCTGAGAGCTTCTTGCTATTATTTTTCTTCTTTTATTTCATTGGGTTTTTTATTTCTGTATTTCCCTCCCCAATTGTAAATGGGTTCAGATGGTTTCCCCCGATAATAATTCCATCAGTAGTTCCTTGTACTATGTAGCAACCTATATAACTCACCCTCCACACCAAGCATGGGGAGCTGGCCCATGTTCTGGAAACCACACTTCTGCTCTCAACTCCCAGGAGGCCCTGGGCTGGGGACTACCATGACTCCTTGATGCCACTATGAGAACAGGCTCCACTTCTGCAAACATTGTCACCTGTCCAGGGCAGGAGTGGAGGAGAGCCAGATGACTGGCTGGCAGAACCCATTCTTTGAAGCACTAAATGCCTGGTTCTCGGGCCATACATTTGTGTAGGAAGGTCCAGGAAAGACATAGGTTACCAAGAAAAACATAAACAGATTCTACAGAGCCTGAATGCTGAGCTGCTCATAACATTAGTCCATGTCTGAATGATCATTATTTCACAACCTTGAACCTTGAAATTGCTTGTCTCTGTAATGTCTAAAAACACAAGGGGATTCTTAAAGCATGGATTTTCCTCATGAATTTCATCTGGAGTAATGGCACTCCTTAGGCTGCAGAGTCAAGGTCTGCTACCTTACTCCTCAAATTGTGGTACACTGGCCAGCAGAGACCTCACCAGAAATACAGAATCCCAGACCCTCGAATCAGAATCAGCATGTCAACAAGTTTGCCAGGCAGTTTGTGTGCACTGTCACATCTGGGAAGCCCTGCTTCAGATTTCTGACTTGGAGCTGATACTCACCAGTTGTGTAAATCTAGTGAATCATTCAGCCCCTGCATCTACAAGACAGGTTGATTACAAGAAGACAATGACACAACACAAGCAAACAGCTTGGAACAGTGTGTGACAAATAATAGGCATGCACATGCTATTTTCCTAATTTTTATGCACTTAAATTGTTCAGGATTTCCATCTAGTCTGGCTGCTAGAGAAACAGTTCAGTTCATAATGATTTAAAAATTTAATAAAAAAGAAAAAAACCCTTTGAGCTAAAGCTCAAGTAGTCTCTGGAGTCATAATTTCTGAGAAAACTCTTTGGAGCATTATCCAACATCTTTCAATAAATGTGTTCTGCACAGATAGGAGTTCAGGGCTTTGATGCAGCTGCATATCTGTATGGAGGTTCATCGTCTCTCTCTCACCCAGTCACTTTCTAATGAAGCCGAGACGCTGATCAATTTCGGGAGCCGCTTCTTAGGGCAGAGATTTAAGGCTGTATCATTTCTGTGACCCAGAAAGAAACGCATTTAACTAGGTCACAAGGGAATTCAGTGACAGGTGAGGAGGTTTTGGTGCGTGGGAAGACTAGCAGGCGGGATGCTTGTTCTAAATGGTAGAAAATTGACTTTGAGAGGAATGAGATTAAAATGACCAAAAGAACAGCAACTTCAGGGACAAAACTGAAATGCAGTGATAAGATTCACTGTGTAAATAATTCACCTCATACAGAAAAAGGCTTAGGATGCCTCTGAGCAGAAAGGGACTTTTTTCATGTCTCAGAATAATTAATTAAGAATTCAGGATACAAGGTAATTAGAGAAACCATAACCCGAAGGCATACTGATGAATTATTCTGATCATTTTTAACAATGAGAAAATTTAATTTTCCAGTCATGTGACATAGATTTTAAATTTGGATAATGTGAAGAGCACGTTCATACAGTGCATCAGCAAATTTAATTATTTCTTTTGATTTTGACTTATCAGAGAAAATCATAATCAAATGATTAAATCTAAATGATGAAAATGATTGTAAGAGCTGAAATACTTGAGAGAAAAATGCACAAATTTCAATTGAATCTCATGTCTTCCTTATCACCAAACTGCCCATGTAGCTCCCTATGTTGTGTGTGTGTGTGTGTGTGTTTATGTGTGTGTGTGTGTGTGTGTGTGTGTGTGTGTGTGTGTGTCCAAGAGTGGTGTTATGTCCTAAGGAAACAGTGAATGAATATGAATTATTTCCATATATAGTGGAGGTGATGTTGCATTACCAGGGAGTTTCATCAGCTTTCCCAGACAGATGGACGTTGTATACCTTGTCTCTAAATAGTACTTATAGAGTTAAAAATTAAGAATTAAATTCACTTTTTGAAGACACCCAGCATTCACAGGTGTGCTACAATCTATTGTACTTACTGAATCATCCATTTTCAAATTAGTTCAGGCATTACTTAAGTAAATATTTACAAGTATTTTTGTGGTCATTTGTATCAACTTATCAATTGTCTAGTGTGCATTTTCAAGAATGTTAGAATGATTTTTCAATATCTGTTGCCTCGTTTTGTAAAATTTCTGCTTTAATTGTACTATTAAGGCTTCCAGGGGCCCCACCTGAGAATATAGTTTTGGTTTCAGAGATCTGGGTTTGACTCCCTCTGTTGTGTGGGTTATATATCATGTTTCCCAAAAAGACATGTTGAAGCTGTAGACTCCCAGTAACTGTGCATGTGACCTTATTTGGAAGTAGCATCTTGGCAAATGTCATCTAGTTAAAAATGATGTCATATTAGAGTGCACCCCATTCAAAAATGGCTGCTGTCCTTATAAGAAGAAGAAGAGAGACATAAACTCACAGATGGGGAGAATGGCACGTGCAGATGGAGGCAGGGACAGGAGTGATGTGTCTACAGGCCAAGGAACACCAAGAGCTCCATACCCCAGGAAAGAGGCACAGGGCAGATTCTCCCCTAGAAACTCCAGGAGGAACCAGCCCTGCTGACACCTGGATTTTTAACTTCTAGTCTCCCAGAACTGCGAGGGCATATTTCTGTTGTTCTAAAGTCATACAGTCTGTGGTATTTTGCTATGGCAGCTCTAGATAATTAATACATCTCCTGGCCAGGTTCATGAACTTGCAAGAGCTTTTTAAACTCTTCTGATTTCTCTTCTTTTTTTGTAGTTGGATTTGTCTTCTAAATACTGGGTTTTACAAACCACATCTACCTTACAGACCCAGGTGGTGGTTGAAGGAGATAATGCTAGTGCTTACTTAGTGCTGTGCCTGGTACATGTGGGATTCCAGCTTCTTCATTCAAGAGGCTGGAAACAAGAAACAAGCCCAAGAGTTAGTCAGCTCTGCCCTCCTCAGGCAAAAGGACCTCATCTGGATTTCCTTTTGATTGAAACAGTAAGAGCAATAGAAAACAAGTTTTTGTTGGGAGGATGGGGGAAGAACCTGCCATACTTCTATACCCTCACAATTCCTGTTTTCATTTTCTATTATTACTTTACAGTCTTTTATTCATTTACATCATTTTCATAGTTGTAATCAAAGTATGACATCTATTTCCACTTCTTTATATTTTTAACATTTTTCTTGCCTCTACGAAGTCATCATAACTAAGTTTTAATGATTTTCCTTCTTTATAGTTGATACCATGGATAAAATCATAAAAGACCAAGATTCCAACTGAAGAACTGAGGGGAGGGGGAAAGGAGAAGAATCTTTCACTTTCTGAGGCTAACATCTAGGAGGATCCCTGTCCTTGTCCCTGGGATATCCCTGGATCATGGGCAAGTTCACAGGGGAGGTTTGTATTCAAGAATGAGAGCCCTTGAAGACATGGATGCTTCCAAGAGGTCATGAGAAACCTTGAGGCCAGGGCCTAGCTCTGCTGGTCACAAGGGGTAGGCACTTCCCAAATTTTTAGAACTTGTTTTCTGAAAGCAACCTCCTCAATTTTTTATGAGGACTTTCTCGAGGCTGCTTTATGTAGAGCAAGCACATTCTTGGATTTCATGTTTATTTGGGGTGGTTGAAGGAGATTCTGGAGCTCTAAAACACTCCCAGGTCACCCCTTGGTATGCCTACTGATTATGTGATTAGCCTTAGGGGCCACCCAGAAGAATCAACCCTCCCTCAGGAGTGTCACTAGACCACTAAACCACAGACTCTGTTTTAGTCAGGGTTCTCCAAAGAAACAGAGTCAATAGTATGTGTACAGAGGCAGAAGTTTATTTTAAGGAATTGGCACAAGTCACTTGGAGGCTTGGTGAGTCCAAAATCTAATGGAGTACGCTGGCAGACTAGAAACTCAGAGAAGCATTGCAATGGAAGTCTGGTGGAATTCCTTTTTGCTGGAGGGAGGTCAGTCTTAGTTCTAGTAAGGCTTTCAATTTGTTGGATGAGACCCACCCATATTATGGAGGGTGATTTGCTTTACTCATAGCTCATTGATTTAAATGTTAATCTCATCTAAAAACAAAGAATGTTTGACCAAATATCTGGTCAAATTGACACATAAAGTTAATCGCCACACTACTCAAAGGCAGGAAGCCATGCCTTCTTAGTAACCTGGGACTGGGAAGGTGATCCATGTTCTTGAAGTACAGTTAACCCTAGGAATGCAGACCACTTGTGTAGTTGAAAATTCGAGTTTGACTTGACTCCTCAAAAACTAGCTACTCATAGCCTGCTGTTGACTGGGAAGCCCTACTGAAAACAAAAACAATTGATTAACACATAATTTATGTGTTATATGTGTTATATACTATATTCTCACAGTAAGGTAAGCTAGAGAAAATAAAATGTTATTAAGAAAATCATAAGGAGGAGAAAACATGCTTACTACTTATTAAGTGGAAGCAGATCATCATAAAGTGCTCATCGCTGTCTTCTCGTTGAGTAGCTAAGGAGGAGGCGGGGAAGAGGTAGGCCTTACTGTGTCAGAGGGTCAAGGTAAAAGAGGTGGAGGAGGCAGAAAGGGAGGCAAGAGGCAGGCACATCAGGTGTCAATTTTAGTTTTTAAAACCTACCTATAACTGTACCCATGCAGTTCAAACCCATGCCATTCAAGTGCCAAATGTATTTTTATTTTAACTATAAAAGTAAACTGCACAAATTTTAAATCAGAAGACAAGTAAAAAAAGAAAATTAAAGTCCTTCTTATCCCCAACTTATTTCCCAGAGGCACCTCAGATAATATTTTGATGCCTATCCCTCCAGTCTTCTTTCTCTATGTGAAATTTGTTTTACAAATATGGGATCTGACTATCTACGTTGTTCTGAAACTTATCTTCCTCACTTGTTTGGAGTCTTTGAATATCATTCCATAATCAGCCCATTCTTTCAGCAGCAGCATAATATACCACTATATGAATGCGCTTTAATTTATTCAATAGACCCCTTACTGACGTATGCCATACATTGTTTTCACTTTGGGACTATCACAAACAATCCTGCAGTGAATGTCATTGAACATATCTTGGCAGTTCTGTTCAAGTACACTGTACAATGAAGATCTAATAGCAAATGGTCAGATCAAAGGATATACCCATTTTATTTTATTTTATTTATTTTTTGAGTCAGAGTCTCATTCCATCATCCAGGCTGGAGTGCAGTGGCATGCTCACAGCCACCACAGCCTCAACCTGCTGGGCTCAGGTGATCCTTCCACCTCAGCCTTCCAAGTAGCTGGAATTACAGGCACGCGCTACCATGCCCAGCTAATTTTTTGATTTATTGTAAAGATGAGGTCTCGCCAAGTTGCCCAGGCTGGTCTCAACCCCATGGGCTCAGGCAATCCTCTCATCTCTGCCTTCCAAAGTGCTGGAATTATAGGCGTGAGCCACCATGCCTGGCCAGGATACACCCATTTTTAATGCTGTTAGAGAAATGTGTGTTGAATTTATTTGAACAGACACAGATATCTAAAGCTAAGACAGCAGAAGAGGAAAGAAGAAACAAAAAAAGGTAGGAATGGAAATTCAGAAAAAGGTGTGAATATTTTTATTCCAATTTGCTTCTTGCTCTGCTGGTGACATAGACAGTGCTGTGTACCTCTTAGGGGTATGCAGAATTACTCCCATGAAGGTAGGACTCTGTTCTGTCATTAATGTAGCCCAACTTCTTAGAACAGAGCCTGATACAAAGAAGGTGCTGGATAAATATGTATTGAACAATTAAATGTATAAAAACCAGGACCCATGGAAGTTAAATTAAACAAGATATGGTTAGGCTCACACCTGTAATGCCAGCACTTTGGGAGGCAGAGGTGAGAGGATTGCCTGAGCCCAGGGGTTCAAGGCCAACCTGGGCAACTTGGCAAGATCTCAACATTACAAAGAATCAAAACATTAGCCAGGCATGGTAGTGCCTGCCTGCAGTTCCAGCTACTTGGAAGACTGAAGTGGAAAGATCACCTGATCCCAGTAGTTAAAGGCTGTGTGGTGGTGAGTGTGCCACTGCACTCTGGCCTGGGCAACGAGTGAGACTCTAAATAAATAAATAAGATATGAAAAGTATCTTGCACACCGTATGCACTGAGAGCATGGCAGCTGCCTTCAAAACAGTGGGTGCTAAGTTACACTACCAGCAAGTATTAGAACAGTAAGTCAATCCCAGATGCTGCCTTCAAAGCAAATGTCTCCCCATGGCCTCAAATGGGGTGCCCTTGACTGGGCGACCACATCTGGAAGTGGCATTCAGGGCCAGGTGTGGGGCTTATATCTGTCATTCTAGCACTTTGGGAGGCCGAGGCAAGAGGACTGCTTGAGGCCAGGCATTTAAGACAAGCCTGCACAACATAGTGAGACCTAGTCTCTACAAAAAATATTTAAACAATAGCTGGGTGTGGTGATATCCACCTGAAGTCCCAGGTACTTGGAAGGCTGAGGCAGGAAGATCTCTTGAGCCCAGAAGTTCAAGGCTGCAGTGAGCTATGATCATGTCACTGCACTCCAGCCTGGGCAACAAAGTGATACTTTGTCTCTAAAAATTATATATATATATAATTTTTGAAAATAAAAGTGGGATTCAGGTTCTAGATGTGAGCTGAAATTCACACCAGGACAGGGTTAAATAGCTGGCGGCAGCATAGTTTAGAATAAGCAGGGAAAGGGGTCCTGCAAGATTTAAGGTTGACCTCAGGCTACATTTTCCACCGAGCCTCATGGTTTCTGCTGTATGGAGTATGGTGGGAGGGAATGTCAATGTTTCTCTTGCAGAATATCCTCTTGCAACGGACAGACCAAGTTTTCGTAGCAGCCATGAAGGAAGGTGGCAAGAACTTTGTGTGTGTGTCTTGCCACACACCCCGTAGCTGTGGCAATTACACCCCTTTAGATAATGGTCTTGTAATGGCTGCTGTGATTTAAAATCTAATGTCGTCCCTCCATTGTTCTGATGTCTGTTCATAAATAATGCAGTCGTCCTGGAAGCCTCTGTGGGTTCTCATTTGGATTGGCCCTGTGTTTGAGATTATACCATTGTCCCACACATTGTCTCACAAAACTAACGCAGCTGAAACAATACAGGAAATAATTAGTACTTGACTAATTTTGGAAAGTGGGAATGTGAGTGAGTAAGGTATAAAGTTTATCTCTGGAAATGTTCCCAACACCCAATTGGCCTACAGGTAAACAGTAGGGAAGGAGGATTTTCTTCGCAGGTCTGAGTCTGCTGCTGTCTGGGTATGCTGGACATACTTGTTCTTTCTGGTGGAGTGGGATTTTTCTTTTCAGAACAGAAGGAAAACAGATTTTTTTCATAAGGTGACTTTTCTCAGTTGTATTGTCATCATCAAATGCAAATAGCTCTGTAAACATGAGCTGGTGTGTCTCCCTACAAGGCCAAAATACCAATTGTTTCTATGAATGGATGATGGCAGCTTAGATTTCTGTTTCCAATATCTGAGTCTTGATTTAATGTGACAAAAAGAAATCAATTGCATGCAGATGATTGACAACAGAGTCATTTTAGAATTTCAATTTAGCTTCAACCCAGGGAAGGGACCACTTCAGTGTGGTAGAGTCTTGCTCACTTATTTCTATGCCAGCAACACAAAAGACATAATTACTGCCCCCTTTCAGGTATAATGAAGGTGGGTGAAGGTACCCTACCCCTGGCAGCCAATGGAGCTATCAGGTCAGGTTTAGTCGTGGTATTCTTTTTGCTTAAGAGCCCAAATTAAGTTTCTGAGAGAGTCTGAAGCGAGCACTTATGTGAAAGAAAAGCCCCTGTGAGCTCTCCATGGCTCCTCTCTGCCCTCGGCACTGAGTCCAGACTCCCTAGCTTGGCATCAAGGCCCTCCAAAGTCCAGCGCCTGTGTGCTCATGGTTATGCTGTAGGCCAGCCACATACTGCCCTCTATGCTGACTCCCCTCTGGGGCTCTGCACATGCTTTTCTATAGAGGTTGATTTTTCTGTCTCTAGAATCCATTTCTCCGACTCCTCAAGCTTCACTGTTTCCCTGCTCATGTTCTTCTATGGCCTCCTAAAGCCAGTCTTTCATTGCATTGCTCTCATCACTTTATAATATTCTGCTTCCTTGTCTGTTTGCCTTGCCAAACTGTGAGACCCATGCTGCTGGGAAGAAAGGAAGGTGTGGGCACAGCAGGATTTCACCTGAGAGGGTTGGAGGGCAAGCAGGGGCGCTCCCCCAGTGCTGATCTATGACTGGGGAAAGCTGCTGCCAGAAAAACCAATCTGGGTCTTAGGAATAGGATGCCTGTGTCGGGAGCAGCACGATCTCCCAGAGAAAAGTGGATCCCGAAACTCTCCAGGGAGTGTTCCCATGAGATGTATGGTCTGCAGGGTAGTTTTATTCTACACAGTAGGGGTGGCTGCTTAACAATGGACATGTCTTAATTGGGACTACACACTCTATAAGTGGTTATTTGGCATAGAAAGAGCAACCAGAAGCCTCCCCTCCAGAGGCTATTACTACTAGCCTCAGACAAGTTTACCTTTACTCACCTCCAGTTAGCACCAGAGGGCTGTTGTTTGTCTTCATGGATATTGGTAATGACTTTTTATGGAGAATAGAGTGGAATTCAAAACATGTAGGTTGTGCAGGCACCTCCCTGGATAAACAGATGATTCCCAGCCTTGACCTCTGAACTGGTTGCCAAGGCCCAAGGACTCTGTTCGGCTGATCCACTTTCAGAGGACTATCCAGAAAAGTACCTAGTAACTGTGACTGGCCAAGGTGACTTGCATCCATTTCCAAAAGGGGTCCTGGACTAGCAGGCACTGGCCCATGACCTAAGGGAGGATGACTACAAAGTCCTGCTTCTCAGACAAAAAGCCAGAGCTCTTATGTCCCAGTCTGCACTGCCATAGCCACAGTTTGGTGTAAAACTTTGGCCAGTCCTGGCAACTCTATCTGCAGGGCTGCGCAATGCTCTTGGGGTTTTTAATGAGATGGGATCCTCCACCAACAGCAGCATCTTCCATTACTTTCAATTCCAACAAGACTTATGAGCCTCTTCCCTAATGAGAAATGGCTGAGTAGAGGATATAACCCTCAGAGGAGTCACCCTAATGTGTTTGATTTTCTTTTCAAGTTGAATTATTAAGGCATACTTAAAAAATAAGCATCCAAACTGCAATTATTCTTGAGAATTAAGAGCGAATTGGCATCCAGACATTCACTTGTTTTAGTAAAAATATAATGGCATTCATTTACCAGCCAACAAATGTTTGTGGAGTGCATGTTAAGAAACCCAGACACTGCTAGGTTATGTGTTTAGTTCCCAATCATTTCAAGCAGAGCTGTGCTTGTAATTTGCAGACATCTAAATAAAGGATTCTGGGCAAAAATGACTGCTTTTCACGGGCCAAAGAAGGAGGTGGGGATACACCAGGTGAATATTCCGCATTCTATTCCTGCCGTAGCTTCTACACCTGCCCAGCCCCCAATCCAGGCCGGTGGCCTTGGATGACATTGACAGGCTTGAGGTGCTCCCAAGCAGGGTCCAGGTCCCATTAGGCACCGACTCACGCTGACAACAGCTGGAATTTTGACAGGCTTCCCAGCACTGAAGACAGGTGAGCTTCTTGATGCCTGGCCTGGTGACAGCTCTGATATGTCATCCTGCTATTATTTCTAGGTTTGTGCTGGGCCTCAGGATTCCTAAGAGAATTGCACTTGAGAGAGAGCCAACATGACAGGCGGGAACAGATAATGTTATTGATCCATGAGAAAAATAGGCTGCTGCACTCCCAGTCTAAACCTTGGGCACCAGGGTCTCAGGAATGAGCAGGAAGTGATGGTATCCCCAACCAGGCCCAGAAATGACTCCTACGTCCTGGGAATTGCTTCATTTTAATAGTCAGCATTCTTAATGTTTGAAGTTTAATGACTTTTCCAATGGAAAACCAATCATAATTGTGCAGTGGATTAGTTTCTTTTTCCAGAAGGAACAGGATCCATGTGCATGTCCCAGCACCTCCTAGCAGTTGCTCAGGAAAGAGGGGTACTATTTCCATGCAGAATTGCTCCCTGATTATGTCAGCCTGGACCTCTGCCCTTGACTACTGACCATTTCCAAATGCCACAGCATCCCAGCAGTATGTAATTCATCCCCACGCTTCACCGGGGGGCTTCATCCTCTTAACTCCTCAGACCAAAGACCTGAGTATCGCCCTTGACTTCCCTGCTGATACCACACATCCTACCTTGAGGTATTTCTGTCAGCCCTGCCTACAAAATATATTGAGAACTGCTTCTCACCATCTCACTCCATGACTACCCCTCTGCTCTAAGTCACCATCTTGCTTGGACTATTGCAGTAGTTTCTACTGTCTCCACACTTTACATTCTTCATGGTCAGTTCCCACCTCTACCACTTTCTTCATGCACGACTGCCTGATATTTGTCCTCCATCTCAACCACTAAGTAAGTTCATGGGGTTGGCACAACCTCTAGCACATGGGAAGGCCAATAATTGATGGATGAATTGGTGAGCATACTGGCAGCAGACCCTGGGGTCCTGTCTTCCAGGGTATGTTGAATGAGCACATAATTTAGCTTGTTAAGCTCCATGAGGAGGTATCCTATTGCACCCATTAACTGAAAACAAATAACAAGAGCAAAGTTCAAAAAATGAACCCCATCCATTCATTCCTCAGCCTCTAGACATATTAACCACATTTATTTTTTTTTTATTTTTTATTTTTTTTTTTTATTTTTATTGTGATATTAAGGGGTACATTTAAGGGTTAGGTACACAAATATGTCTCATTCAGGCACCCTTGTTTGTAAGAAATGTCCCCCCATCCCCAGACAGGTATTTACTGCCATTAATTGCTTCCCCTAT
>CAUYQG010279573.1:0-11742 GCA_963574415.1 Tarsius wallacei | reverse complement strand
TCTCTTAACATGGTGTGTTGCTCACAGACACTCATCAAGCCCTTATTAAAGGTTGTCAAACACAAGCATATGGACTTTGCAGCAACTTAGATGGACTTAGAGTCTTTAATACTCAGTGATCTATCGCAGAAACAAAGAACTAAGAACCACATGTTCTCACTCATAAACAGACCCTGAACATTTACCATAATATTATAAGAAAGGGATTGGCAGTAGTGAGATACTGCCAGGGTTGGGGGGGTGTGAGGGGGGAACAAAGCATCAATAAGGGTACCTGATCTCAAACCATGCAAAGTGGAGACCAAAGGGAGGCCCACACTTTACCTGTACGATGTCCACGTGTATACCTAACCCTGAATTGCACCACACATCTTTAAAATAAAATATAAAACAAATAAAAAATAAAGTGTGTCAAACGAATAGACAGTTGAATGTAGCTTAGTATAAAAAAAATGGGCCCAGACTCAGAGACCACAGTTCAGGGAATAACCACGAAGTGGCCCCAGCCCGCAAGTATGTGGTTTTGCCTGGTGGACACAACAGAGCTACAGGTGGGCCCATGAAAGCAGGTGAAGGGGACAGAGGATGACAGAAGGTGGGGTGGGGGTTCTCTCTTGGTTTCCTCCCCACCTCACCTCCAATTCTCGAATTCCTGGTCCCCACAGTTCCCCGCACAATCTGGCCCTTCTGCTGATGCAGATGAGTGGGTGGCACTGAGGCTTCCTGAGAGAAAAATTCCTTGCATTTCTCTCTCCGCCTTCTGTCTTCTCTCCCCAGCCCTGTGGATTTCTGAATCCTCTGACTTTATCCTTCTCCCCCAGGCATTCGTGGCTGGCCACAGGGAAGGAGAGAAGAAGGTAACACCCAATTCTAGCACAGCCTAGAAGGTTCCCACCCCAAAAAGGGTGATATCCAACCCTCAGCTGTTTGGACCTGAAAGCAAATGGGAGCACATGTCGGGGTGGAAGGCTAAGGCCTGGGAGAGAGGTTCCACCAAATCACAGGAGGTTGCAGAACCAGCTCTCGAGGAGCCTGTCTAGGTCTGCGGTGTCCAGAACAGCAGCCATGAGCCACACGTGGCCACAGAGCACGTGCAGGATGCCTGGTGTGAAGTGATGTGCCAGAAGTATAAAACACACATCGGCTTTTATTGACTGAGCATGAGAAGGAACACAAAGCATCTCATCATCATTTATATTGATTACATGTTGAAATGATAATATTTTAGGTTGGGGTTAAATACAACACATGCAAATTAATTTCTTTTTTCTTTCTTTTTTTTTTTTTTGAGTTGGAATCTCACTCTGTCACCCAGGCTGGAGTACAGTGGCACACGTTGCCGGCCACTGCAGCCTCGCCCTGCTGGACTCAGGTGATCCTTCCTCTTCAGCCTTCCAAGTAGCCAGAACTACAGGCATGCCCGGCTAATTTTTTAATTTATTGTAGAGACGAGGTCTCCCCATGTTGCCCAGGCTGGTCTCGAACCCACAGGCTCAGGCAATCCTCTCACCTCGGTCTCCCAAAGTGCTGGCTTGAGCCACCGCACCCGGTCTCAAATCAATTTCACCAGGCTCTTACTACATTTTTAAGAGATAAAATAGCTCAACATTTTCATGTTGACTTATGTATCTATTGAAATGATACTATTTTGGATTTAATAAAAATATTATTAAAATCAATTTCACCAGTTTCCTATTATGTTTTTAATGTGGCTATCAGGGAATTTTAAATGCCAAACGTGCTCATATTCTATTTCCACTGGGCAGCGCTGCTCCAGGAAGAGTCACAGCTTCCAGGAGCCGCCGGTCAGTCACCGCTTTAGCCTCTTCGTGCCCAAGAGAGCAGCCAATGAACTCTGCTGGCACTTGGGCCCCGTACTGTTGTCACATAGCTCTCCAGTACAGGACAGCCAGCCCCCAGGGGAATGCACAGCCAGCTCCAGTTCTCCCTTCCTCAGCCACCCCTTCTCTCGCCAGCAAAATAGATAGCTTGGGCCGGGCCCAGACAACCTGATCCCTGAACACCACCAGTCTCTCCTCCTGTGCTGACCGGAGCCTGAGTCCCTCACAGCCTGGTATTGCTCCTCCATCAGCTCCTTCCCCACAACCATCTCCTCCCATTCCTCTTCTTGTCTCTGCTCCTATAAAAGGCACACTGTCCACTCCTGAGATCCTTCGGGTCTTGTCCTTGGATGGACATGCCTCTGTCCTTTGGCTTTCCAGTGAGTGCATGGGGGCTGCAGACTAATTGCCCCTGGAGGCCAAGGATGGACAAGCTGGGAGCTCTGTCGGCCTTAGGGTTCTGGGCCTCTCTTTCCTTGGAGGAAGACAAATAGGTTGCCTAAAATGAAAGAGGTGCTCAGATGCAGACAGAAATGGGGTCAGAAACAAGGCCAACGTCAAGTCACAAAGAGTCACATTAGGATGGGGTTCTTTTGAGTGTCGAGTGTAAAAAGACTCTGAACAAGACTCCACTGTCAGGCAGTTTGGATCCTAAGCCCGGGACTGTTGCACCCTTAGATGTGTGAGTGTGGACCCACCTGGCACAGTTCCCCCACCCCCAAACCTGGAGCACGACAGTAAGGTTGCAATGAGGGGCTGGAGGGGACACAGGGAAGACAAGCACAGGAAGTTCTTACCCCCACTGGGCGGCGGGCTGCTTGGGGAGGCTCCCTCTATCTCCTCGAAGGCCTCTTTGTAGCTGTGCAGGTGGGGCTGCAGGAGAACACAGGGGAGCATGTGGGGGTCCCTGAGCAAGAGGGGTTTCCTCTGGGGCATGGGGACAGCAAATTAACTAGCCCATCAATCCCCTTGCCTTCCTGGCTGCTGCTTGGGGTGGGGGAGTGGGGTTCCACCAGAAGATGTCCCCTAGTCACTTATATTCAGAATAGCCTGCTTTTTTTTCTTTTTCTTTTTCTTTCTTTTTTTGAGTCAAGAGTCTTACTCTGTCACCCAGGCTGGAGGGCTGGAGTGCAGTGGCATAATCATGGCTCACCACAGTTTCAAACTCCTGGGCTCAGGCGATCCTTCCATCTCAGCCTCCCAAGTAGCTAGGACTACAGGTACATGCACCACACCTGGCTAATTTTTTTCTTTGAGCAGAGTCTCACTCTGTCCCCCAGGCTGGAGTGCAGTGGCATGCTCATGGCCACCCCAGCATCGATCTGCTAGGTTGCAGCAATCCTTCCACCTCAGTCTTCCAAGTAGCCAGAACTATAGGTGTGCACTAATTTTTTATTTATCATAGAGACGAGGTCTTGCCAAGTTGCCCGGGCTGGTCTCAAACCCGCGGGCTAAGGTAACCACCCACTTGCCTCAGTCTCCCAAAGTGCTGGGATTAAAGGCTGAGCCCCGAGCCTGGTCATTTTTTGATTTCTGTAGATACAAGATCTTGTTATGTTACCCAAGTCGTTCTTGAACTCCTGGGTTCAAGCAACCCTCCTGCCTCGGCCTCCCAAAATTTCTGGGATTACAAGCATGAGCCACCATGCCTGGATTTTATAGGACAGTACACTGTACTCCTTAATGTGGCCCATAGACCAACTGCAACCCAGTCTTCCAGGGTACATATTTAAAATGCAGATTCCTTGGCCCTGTCCCAGACCTACTATGCTGGGATCCCTGGAGGTGGATTTGAGAACCTACAGCTTTAAAAAGCTCCTCAGAGGTTGTTATGCACACTGAAATTTGAGCCTCGCTGCCTCCAGCTACTGAAATGTCTCAGAAACGCAAACATGTTGGCATAAAATTTAAATCTCCCAAGAAAACCCTTATATCTGGAAAGGACTCAAAAACATTTATGCTAGTCTATATACTCTGGTTTGAAGTTTAGAGACTGTGGTCACCTAAGTCATCCCCAGGATCCGTACAACCTTATGAAGGGATTCTCTTTAAGAATCAAGAAGGGAACTTCAATCTCAGTATTAATGCAGGAAGTGGCGACTTAAGGCTATCTGAGGGAGGAAATGGACCCCAGATTCCACATGCCAGAGGAGAGGGCTTAGGTGAAGATGTTGGAAGGAACAAATTACTGAGTTTACCAATTCGTCAGTGTCAACTTGACCATAAGGTTCCTGGAGATTTAAGGTGGGTCTCACTGTCCTCTGTGGTCCCAGGATGCAACTCACAGACTCACCTCCTTGGGCCGCCCTCCAGGATTGAGAGCGATGGTAAGAGCCAGCTCAGGGGAGACACACTGGACGGGGGAGCGAACCCCGGGACTACGGGGGGATGTGGATTCTGGAGACTGGTTCTCATACTGTCCATCGCTGGCCGCCCGCCTTCGGAGAGGGGCTGGGGGTTCTGCAGGTTGCTTCTCCCGAGCCTGCACTCCTGGGAGGAATGCAGGGCACACAGGGTGATGAGAATTTGCGCAAGAAATGATCGATCCAGTCAAACCCCCCGGAGAAGGCAGTGCCTTTTAGCTTAGGGGCTGAGCTGTGTCCAGCTTGTCACCCCCAGGAGCTCTCCTCCGTCCTCCTGCCCCCAACTCTGCTCACACCCGAGGTTTTCTCTGCAGGGTGAGGGATCTGCTTAGATGGGCTCAGCCTTCACCAGGAACCTACTCCACACAGGGCTGGGACGGAGAACACAAAGAACTGATACAAGAAACAGATGTCAGCTCCTTCCAACCCCTGGAGGCGGAGGGCCAGAGCTTCCAGACAAGGGTGGGGGGATGTGGAGGGAAGAGAGAGTCTCCAAGGCAACTGCATCAACCAAGCAGCAACATCAAGCCCGTGGGGAAGAACTCTTGGAAAGAGCTAAATTGCATCATCTTGTAAATGGCACTCCCAAGGAAAAACAAAGAAATGACTAAGCCTTGTTGCGGAGTCCCCAGCCCCTGTTGAGCCCTGGGATACTCCTGGCCTTCTCTGGGGGTTCCCCAGCCTTCATCCAGTGTATGGCCGGGACGTCTTACCAGCTTCCCTTATACTGGCTCCTTAGCTACCCACCTCCTTTCCTTGCCCCAAAGATGGCTGAGGATCCCACCCTGCCCCCCACAGCTGAACAGCAGGCAAAGAGAAGTTATGCACTCCATCTGCTTTTCTCTATGTCCCATTCCAGTCCCATTCCACAGGCCTGGGGATGTTGTTAGCCTTACCCTACTTCCTCCCTACTCCCTCTTCCCACAGCTGGGCTGAGGCACAGAATCCATTGCCTCATCAAGCTGGCTCCCAGAATCCTAGAAAACTTACTTCCTGAGTCCCAGAGGCCAAGACCCAGCCTGCAGGGTGAGCTCCTGGTCCTAAAAATCTTCTGGGAGGAGATTCTCAGCCCTGCGGCTTCACCAACATTAAGACTTACCAAAGGTCCCAGGTCACACGGAACTGAGATCTGAACGCACATCTGGGAACACTGTGAGTGCATGCATGTTCTCTCTCTCTCTCTCTCTCTCTCTCTCTCTCTCTCTCTCTGTCTCTGTCTCTGTCTCTGTCTCTCTGTCTCTCTCTGCTGGCCCTTGGGAATGTGTCAGGGCAGCCAAGCAGAAATCACCCTCATTCAGACTGAAGCATCTTCTACCTTCCACAGCGGGGGCCCTCCAGCACCCCCAGCCTGGCAGAGCCACAAAGGCCACCCTGAACAGTGCCAGCTGGGAAGTCTTCCTACTTGTCATGAGCAGCAGGCTGTCAGCTTCCAAGCCTAGGGACAGACACACACTCACACACGCACAGTCACTCTAAGACACGTCCTCATTTTCTCCCATAATCAGGGGGCCTGGGGGGCCCCATCGGGAGAGCAGCAGGGACCGACATGTGCACATCAAATGCAGAAAGTCCCCAGGTAGAGCTTTGAGTCTCCACTGTGGGCTCTTTATTCCTCAGAGGCGGTCTGCTGCCATTTCAGCTGAGAAAATAGTGCCCTGGGTGGTGACAGTAAACTGGACTCTGACTTCACTCTGCCACTCACCAATGGCTCCACTTAAAGCAAATAAGCCCCGCGCCTTAATGTGTCCTTAGTCACAGACCAGGAAAAAAAAGGGTCACATCCATCCCACCCAGGGGCTACTAGGAGCCCCTGGAGTAGGAAGGGTGGGTTTTGAGAGGGTGTGAGCAGCCTACTGGAAGCCTACAGCAAGCCCAGCTCCCAGGCCTCAGCCCTGCCAAGCCCCCTGCCCTACTCAGGCCTCTGGGGGAGTTTGGACCAGTGCTGCTGCTGTTTTCATTCCTGGCAAAGACATTAGAGAGAAATAGACAGACAAAGCCATTGATTTTCTAATAATAATTGTGACCAAGGAGGCCCATTTGGGAAAGGCTCTTGGGTTTTGGAGCTGAGTTCAGCCCCAAGGTTAAAATAAATGCATTACGGCTGGTCTCAGTTCCTGTCTGCCCGTCCCTGGCAGCTCTTTCTGGCAGACCTCTTTTGCCTTTTCAAGGGGTGACCAGTTTCTCTCTTGAGGATCTGGTGTTTGCCCTTGAAAAATGGGTCTGTTTCCATTGGTGGCACTGAATCTCCTGGAGGAACAGAGAACATTCTCTCTGACCTGCCCAGAGCATCCACCATGTTCACAGGGGCCACTGATGGTTGCAATCGCCCAGGATTCTGGAGGGGTCTGCCAACTGTGGAGGGTGTGAGACCCTGGCACAAAGCAGTCAGCCACCTGGGTGTGAGCTGCACCTTTCTCAAGTCCCCTCTCCATCACCACCAGACTGGCATGTGGGAGTGAGCTCTGATCAGAGGCAAAAAGACCTCCAAGGAGCTAAGGAGCTTCAGGGCAGAGCCTCTCTCTGCAGAACAGAGACGACCCCATGCTCCACTCCCATAAGGCCAGCCCCTCCCGCCACAGAGTGCCCCATGGCACCAGTGGCCAGGCAGGGCACTCACATTCTTTGGACACAGTGTCCCACTGTTGTCCCCCTTGGCAAGCCCAGATCTGCCTGGAGTGCCTGAGAGCCATGTTCCCTCTCTCTCATCGTTCTCTAAGGGAGGGGACACTGGCATGGCAGAGGAGAGAGAAGAGAGCCCCATTGTTCCTCAGACAAGCTGGGGTGCCTGGACACAAGCTGACAGCCAGTGTCGGAGAGAGAACAACCCTCGCTCATGTCCCAGAGGCTGACCAATAATAAAAATAGGTCTGTACCCCTGCCTCCCCACTTCCAGTCACCACCTTTCACGCTAGGACTTTCTCAGTCTCTTGGTCCTATCCTGTCTCTCAGGGCCTCTGTCTCCTACAAGTACATGGGCAGAAGCAGGCAGCTGGTACACACACACACATGCGCACACAGCCTTCATGTGACAGGAATGGCGGCAAGACACTGCGATGATGGGGATACTTATTGAGGCCACTGGGTGGCTTTCAGAACCTCTACGGTCAGCCCCTACTCCATCAGGAACCCATGTGAAGAAAGGAGGAAAGAGAAGCTATCTAGGGAATCAGGAAGGTCCTCCCAGCCAGGCTGGTGAGGCCCACATTCCACTCCTAGGAGGCCGAGAAGGGTGGGTGCCCTTATGGCAAGAGTGGCCTTAGGATCCTAACACCCTATGTTCAGAGATCTCTGGCTGTCCTCTAAGGGCTGCCTTGCCTACCACCCTGCGAGGATGGGCAGCTGCTCCAGCTCCAGAGGCCCCACACAGGCTCCCAGTCCCGAGGGGTGGGGCACAGGAGCAGCCCACTTCCCAGATTCTCCCAGTGCTATGCTGGGGGACAGCTCTCCCTAAGGCCCCCCTAGTGTGAGCTGGACCTGAGGCAATTAATTCCCTTCATCTGAAACACACATGTACACACACACACTCTGCAATGCTGGGAGCAGTAGTCCTAACACAGATCAGTACACGTACTCACAGAGCACTGCTGCCCACCTCCCCTGGGTCATGTGGACAAATACCCCAGCATCAGGCTTCTTTACACGCCTCCCCTACACCCCCCAGACCAGCCACTGCCACCCCCACAGACCCAGCTCTTCTTTCCAGCCTTCCGATTTCCAAAAGACTGGATTCCTCAGCTGCAGGTGGCGGGGCTGGGTGTCCGACGGCACGCCGGGGGCTCCGGAAGCGGGGAGATCCGGGAGGCCACCTGCTGGGCCAGGGCACCAGAAAGCCACACGGCGATCACACTAGCAGCCCTAGGGCAAGCCATGCCAGCTCCCCTCAGGGCAGGCCCACCACCCCAGAACCTGCCCCCCACCCCCAGGCCCAGTTGAACACTGCACTCCCCACCACTGGGCCGAGAAAAGGGCAGAGGGAGAGGAGAGGAGGAGGGGACAGTCTGCCAGAGCCATCTCCTGATTATCCACGGATTGGGAGGAGGAGGGTCCGCAGTGGCGCCAGATTTTGCCACTGGGAGTCAACAGCTCCTGTCACTCCTATGTCTTTTCCGGAGCTGCTTGAAGCTGTGGTGTGGGGCATTTCTTCTCCCCAAGCCAGCCTCAAGGTTCAGGGGAGTAAAAAAAGGACGGGGTGATTCCCTCCCCAAGGCTCAAAACCTATGGGCCTGCCTGACCCAGCGGTTGGGGGTAGGCGTTAGCAGACGACATCATCTTCAAATGAAGTAGCGTGATGCTTGATGGCGTCCACTGTGCCTGGGGCATGTCAAACTACTGAGAAAACTACAAAAGGGAGGACTATCATCTGTCCACTTCTCAAATTGGGAAACTGAGCTCTAAAGTTGAGAGACTTGTTCAAGGGCACAGAGGTGGTCACAGGCAGAGCCAGGACCCCTACCTCGAGCTTCTGACTCTCGACCATGGGTCCTCCGATCAGAGATAAGGGGCAGAGTCAGAGGGGGTACTCAGTGCTCAGGCTGTGCCATGCTCAGGAGTGTACAGGCCAGCAGTCTTGTGCCCAGCAGTCCCATGCAAAGCACAGCCTGGCTCCTGCTGAGATCTGGCTCTGCAGCCTGGGCGGTCGGGCCAAGGTGGCCAGAGTGCTGGGCTGTCCAGGGCCTTCACTGAGCACCCTCATTGCCAAGGCCTGCATCTTCAAGGGGGACCCCAAAAGTTAGTCGTGTCATTCTAGACCCTGTTCCCAGCAGGCAAGACCAAGGCTAGCATGAGGTCTGGGTCCATGCAGAAGTGAGCTCTGGCTTATGCAGAGAGGAAGGAGACAGGGCTTGGAGAGAGGGAAGAGGAAGAAGTGGTGAGGAGAGAGAAGGGGGTGGGTAGGGAGAAATAGGAGATGAGAAAAAGAAAGACACAGAAAGAAGAGAATAATAGGAGAGGGAAAGGAAGCAACAGAGGAGGAAACGAGGACAGGAGGAAGCAGGTGGGCCAAGGTTTGGAAGGAACCGCACATGAAGGAGGACAGGAAAAGGGAGAAACTGAGAGCTCAGAAGAGGGCCAAAGAGCTCTGCAGAGAGAAGGGAGAAGGAGAGCAGCCCACCAGAGAGGGAGGAAGATCGGAGCCGGTGGAGAGGAGGGGGCCAGAAGCTGCCGCTCTGCCTGATACCTTGCAGCCTGGCATTGTATGCTGCCCAACCCACCCCAGGGAAGCCGGCAGGGAGTGGAGGCAAGCAGAAAGGGACAACACGGGGCGAGGAAGGCACCCCACCAACGGCACAGGGGCAGATGGACACGGGACACACAGAGAACGCAGGGAACGAGGCATTAAACAAGACAAAACAAAACAAAGACAAAGAAAAAAATAACAATTAGTTGGTGTTCTGAGTCAGGAATCTGGCCACACTCTGGAGGGAGGTGGGGAAGGTGTCAGATAAGAAAAGACGAGGAGGGATACAGGGTCCTGCTTCTCCAAAGGGCAGGTAGACCTGCTGCTGGTTGGCAGGGCGGCACGTCCCTCCCTTCTAGCCCCAGGGTGGAGGGACAAGGTGCCGGCCTGGGACCAGGAGACTTCAGGCCTAGGCCCTCCTCACCTGCTCCTCAGAGTCAGCAGGGCTCCGCCCTGGACCTCCTCTCCTCTCCTGGGCACCCGCCTCTCCTGGCACCCTGGTGACCCTGCCAGCCTGAGCCCAACAGCCACCCTCCCTAGCATCCTAGCCCCCTAGCCTTTAGCTCCTCACTCACACCCGCCTGAGTGATCCTCTTTCCTGGGGAGACTCTCGCACTGTTCTGCTCCTGCTCGAAGCTGCTGAGCATCACCAGCAAAGTCCTGAAGATGAGCTTGCTCCGATGACTGTCAGCCTCTCCTACCCAATTCGCCTTCACACCACAGGGCCCACACAGGTGGTCAGCATTGTCCCGTCCTGGCTCATGCCCTGTTACCTTTCCTCCTTCCCAAGCAGCTGCTCCATGCCAGCTCCTTTGCTGGCTCCTCCTCCCATATGCAACCTCAGCCTGCAAGCCTCAGTCCTTCGGACTTCTCCTTACCTGTCCTCAACCCCAGGTGACATCATCCAGTGAGATGCTTAACATGGTATGCATATGCTCACAACTCCCACATCTCTAAGCTCCAATCTCTCCCCTCTAAACTCCCGACACAACTATCCAACTATTACAGATGTTTCGTGGGCAACTCAAACCTGTTGTGTCCAACACGCTTCCACTATTCCCTCTAAGCCTCTCTTCCCAAATTGTTACCTATCTCAACAAAGAGCAACTCCATTCTCCAGTTGCTCATGCCCCAACCTGGGCGTTGTCCTTGACTTTCCTCTTTCTCTCCCATACCATGTCTAGTCTAACAGTAAATCTTGTAGGCTCTGCCTCCAAAATATGTCTACTACTTCTCCCCATCTCCATGGCCACCAGACAAATCAATACATCACTTCCTAACTGGTCTCCCTCCTTCCATCCTGGCCACACTGGTCTTTTCAGAACAAGTCAGATGATGTCACACTTGGGCCCAGATCTTTCCTAAGGCTTCTCATACCACGCAGAGTAAAAGCCAAAGTTCTTATGATCACCTGCAAGACCCTCCGCAAGCTTCACCCATTTTCATCACCACCCTGACTTCTTGGCTAACTATGTGCTCTTTGCTCACTCTGCTCCAGCGACATCAGGCACACACCTGCCTCGAGGCCCTTGCACTTCACTGCCCAGTGAAGCCTCCCCTGGCCATTCTATGTTCAATGAATCCACTTACCACCGCCCCCCACTGCCACCATATTCCCAAAACCTAGACTAGCAAATAACACAGATTTTTTTGGGGGGAGGAAGGGGGGAGAGAAGATGTCTCACTGTATCCAGGCTGGTCTTGAACTCTTGAGCTCCAGTGATCCTTCCACCTCAGCCTCCAAAGCAGCTGGGACTACAGGTGAGCACCATCATGTCTGGCTAAGTAGCACAGACTAGAAGCTCATGTTGAATGAATGACTCAATAAGCCTCAAACTCATCTCCTATTTCCATAACAAAATGCAAAAAATAGGTTCTGAACTCCAGCCCCTATAGGTTGGCAGCAATGTTTCCCTGTTTCTCTATCCATCCTTTATTCTTATTTCACAAAGAAGTATCTCACCTACTGGTTGGGCCTACATTTTTCACCTTGGTCCTACACCTATCCCCTCTTACCTCCTTAGAGGACTGATTCTATCCATTGCTTTCTTTCTGTCATTTTCTTCTCCTTTCCTCCCCCCATTCCTCCCCCTTTCCCTCTTTTCCACCTAAAACATTCTCATGACTTATATTTACAAAAAAAAGTTCCCAATCTCTTGCTGCCCTCTTTAGCTACCACTCTCTCCCCTTTTATCACAAAACCACTCAAAAGAGTAGTTGGCTTAGCCGGGCTCGGTGGCTCAGCCTGTAATCCCGCGCCTTTGGGAGGCTGAGGTGAGTGGATTGCCTGAGCCCGCGGGTTCGAGACCCGCCTGGGCAAGCAAGACTTCATCTCTACAATAAATCAAAAAATTAGTCGGGC
>CAUYQG010279571.1:0-12133 GCA_963574415.1 Tarsius wallacei | reverse complement strand
AAAAAAAAAAAAAAGGATATAACTACTACTTGCCCTCAACCTGCTTTTGCCAGATGATCTGATTTTCAAGAAAAGCTGAACATTTAGATTTTTTTTGGTGTGAAATCTCCCAATCTTTAATGCTGGCAAATATACAAAGTTTAAAAAAAAATACTATGCAGCTCAGACAAAACATTCTATGAGTAAGATTTGGCCCACTAGCCACATTTTAAAATCTCTGGCCTAACATCTGATGGTGGTTGTTAAAATGATTGTAAGGAAAAATTGGCTCAATCTTTTGTAGATAGAATCACTGAATTTAATGACTGAATAAATGCAACAAGGAAAATTTTTTTAAAAATGAAGATTACTGTTACCAGGTTTCTAGTTAGAGTAACCAGTTAGATAGTAGGGCCACTAAGGCTTTGTGAAAACTGGGTTTAATAACATACCTGGCCAGGCTCGGAGGCTCAGCCTGAAATCCCAGCACTTTGGGAGACTGAGGCAAGTGGGTTGCCTGAGTCCATGGTTCAAGACCAGCCCGGGCAACTTGGGGAGACTTCATTTCTACAATAAATAAAAAAACTAGCCTTGTGTGGTAGTGCACCTATAGTTCCAGCTACTTGGAAGGCTGGGGAGGAAGGATGGCTGAGTCTGGCAGGTCGATGTTGGGGTGGCTGTGAACGTGCCACTGCACTCCAGCCTGGGCGACAGAGTGAGACTCCAACTAAAAAAAAAAAAAATTATATCATTTTGCTTTCAGAGACCTCTTCCTCACTTTATGTTTTTTGCTAGATTTCAGAGAGTTGGCATTAAATGATTCATAGGCCCTGATAAATCTTAATTTATTCTGTATAATTTGGTTTTGAAGGTGTTGATTAAAAATCGTTAGTTAGAGGCCAGGTGTGGTGGCTCACACCTGTAATTCCAGCACTTTGGGAGACTGAGGCAGGAGGATCACTTGAAGCCAGGAGTTCAAGACCAGCCTGGGCAATATAGCAAGTTCTCTGTCTCTATTAAAGAAAAGAAAAAAGAAAAATCCCTTAGTTAGAAATCTGCTCTAGGTTGGGAGAAAAGACAAACTAATAAAAGCGATGATTACAAAATAGTCATAATAAAACTTTCAACTCCCCATGGAATAAATTCTACTTTTTGATATGTCCTGCTGATATATTCCCCACCTTTTAACCCCCTCCTCCACATATTATTCCAGTGAAGTTACATAACTGAAAAAGTAATTTGCTAATCAGTACATGATATTCACTTCTATCTAAAGTGTTTATTTAATAAAAACCACATTAAGTATGCTTATTTTGTGGACTCAGTAAACACAGTCAAATACATTTTACTTCAACCATTTTGACTGAAATTCTTTAGACATGAAAATATTAAATTTAAATTTGTGTTACTTATCTTGTGATCTTGGAAAGTCACCTATTCCCTAGGAAGAAGTCTCGGTTTTAAAGCTCTAATATCTGAAGCTGAGACTAGATCACAAACTGCTGGGCAAAATTGGCATGTGCATTTGTTTAAGAAAGTTATGAATCCGTTGTTAACATTTAACACATGAGTTCATATTAAAATCTGTATTTTTGTATTTCCTTGAAAAAGTAGAAGCCTGTAATATATAGCTTCCATTCTTACGGCAAGAAGAAATTCAAGCCGAATAGTGTTTGCTTACATAGACATGGTCTCTTCAATTCCCTACATTTTTTTCAACTGCTTGGCCCCTACAGGGCTTCTAAGTTCATAACCTTTGGAATAAATGCTCTGAAGAGTTCCTGCCTGATTTAGAATTCTAACAACCTGAGTGCATCTCTTAATCAACCACAATATAGATTTGAATTGTTGCAGTACATGGAAAATTTGAGCAATTTTCCAGTTATATTTAGGTGAAAGAGTTTCCCTTTCTTTTTGCCTAAATGTTTCAGGTAATTGTTTCAATTCACAGGTAGCTTCAGGTAGATTTTGTACAGAACATACTTTCTTCGCATTGTTCAAGTAATAGGAATCAACGCTACTTTTCATCTACTTTATTTTACAATTGAGAAGTTCTAACACTTGTATTTTTAATTTATTCATGGAATATACAGTGGAAATTACCCAGCTCTTGTTAACAAGTAGTTCCTGATTCAATATGTTATGAGAACAACTCTTGCATCACTAGTAGAGAGAATGAAGACGTGGCTCAACAATTTTGGTTTTCTGCCAAAGGATACGCTCTTAAAGCCTGTGACATTGCCTGTTTTATTAAATGGGAGTAACTAGTACTTAGTTACAGCGTTGGGATCCTTCCTTCATAAGGGAAATCAGTTTCTAGGTTTTGAACAAAGTTTACTGGTTAGCATGTTTCCAATGTTCTTGGATATTTTCTAGCAGCGGTCACAAACACTAACAGCATTTGTTCATTTGCTTCAAAGCAGGTCCTAATTTAGTTTTTATCAGTTATCAAATTCAGAATTTTTCTTTAAAATTGTAGATTTCAAGAGGTAGTCATATGTATATTTAAGAAAACATGAATATGCGTGTGTGTGTGTGTGTGTGTGTGTGTATGTATGTGTGTAGTTAATAAGAAGTGAGGTCCATGAAATCAGATTGAGGGTTGGTAGTCACAGCTCCACCTGCAGCAGCCCTTTACCACACAAGTGTCAAAACAGGATCACAGTCAGTGTGGAAACAGGAGTGCAGGATGTATTTGAATCTGAAATCTTTCTCAAGGATATGGGGTGCTTAGTAGAAATTTATTCACATGTGAGGAATTTTAACATGAACTTTTTCAGAAATGGAATGGAAAGATCTGAAGAAAGAGGTAAGTTTCTATATGTCTATTAATCCTGTGGAAAAAATTAGGCGTGGAATTTTGCACTGAGTTTGTTAAGCTTTACTGTGTTTGCTATGGGGGAAATTTAGATTTTTCTTCTTTTTCCATTTCATTCATTCTGTACCTAATCTACATTTTTAATATTTGGGATAGTAACTGTTGAAAATTGAAAATGGGCACAGACTGACTTATGGCGGCAAAGGGACTTTTTTTTTTTTTCTTTTTTTAAACAAATCCTAAAAGCTGAAAATGACTCTGGAGTCTCCTGAAAATGTTCAGACACACTGAAGAATGTTTATTGAGTGAGTAATACAAGTTTCTAAACGAGGCATCCATTGTTCTAAGAGGCTTTGAAATTCTAAAGATAAAAGTTTTATTATGCTTCTGTTTTGACTTTAATCAACCATTCACCTCGTGTCATTTCAATACCCAGTGTCCCATACGTATTAAGGTTGTGTAACACTTCATACCTTGAAAACGGAGAATTATTAAGCAATTTTGGCTGCTATCTGATCCTGGCAGCTCCTGAAACTCCTTAAGCTGATGTGGCAAAGGAGAGAGAGGAATTTGAGCTCTGAAAAACTAGGCCGCGTTTGGGTTCTGAAAAATCACTGGCTGTGAACTTGGACCAGTTTTGGACTTTTTATGGCATAAACAAACAGTTCGTTGCCACAGGAGCTTAACATGAGGAACATGCCCTGAGGATTCAAGATTCTGTTCATCTATGGAGGTCTCTTGGGGGATCTGTTTGGGAAGACGTCTCTGCCCCTTTTCGAGCTGCTGCACTGAAGACTCGAGTTAGAAGGCAGAGTCGGATGGGAATGATTCCGCCGGTAAGGAGGAAGTCTACGTAAGAGACTACTTAGCCTTAAAACCGTCTCTTACACACACACCGGCCTCCGTGCTCGCTGCAGCCGTCCTAAAAATAGGGTCCTTCATTTAGAGGGCGAGTTGCTACTTTTAGCTCCGCTTCTCAGAGGGAAACACGCGCCGGGCCAAGGTACCCCCCGGGCTGGCTCTAGCTTCTGGGGACCGAGGCGCCGACGGAGGCGAGGGCAGTTCCGCCTGGCAAGCGCCCGGGTAACCCGGCTGAGCGAGCAGACACCTGGGGTCCCCCGTTCGGCGAGGAGACCCCTCCGTGTCCGCAAGCGTGGGAGATTGTACTGTAGCCAGACACAGCCAGCGCGAGCCTTTCTGCAGCCCGGACGCGGCGGGCAGGAGGCTCCAGGGCGCGGCCCGCAGGCCGTCTGTCCCACGGAAAAGAAGGCGACGGCTGGTCCCCCAGCGCAGGCGGGGCACCCCGGGGTGCGACGCAGCCAGGGCTTCCGTGGGGTGCGGCCGGCCGGCTCCGGCGGGGCTGCGGAGGGGAAGCGCGGGGTATCGCTGGCCTCCATGCCGAGGAGGTGCGCCGCGATCACCCTGCGGGGCAACGCGGAGGGGCCCTTGGGAGAAGCTTCGCCGCAGCCGCCGTGGCCACCTGAGGCAGGGGGTCTTGGGCCATAGCCCTGTTTTTCGGCGTGTGCGGCCCACGCCACAGCGCAGAGGACGCGCCTGAATCCCTAGCTTCACTCTCAACTTCTAGACTTCCAGGGACGGCTGGCTACGCGAGGTAGAGCGCCGGCCCCTTTAAGAGCGAACGCCCGAGACACGTCTCCCAACCTCGCGCGAGGGGGGGGGTGGGCCGAGGCCCGCGCCGCCCCGCCTCCCCGCCGCCCCGCCTCCCCGCGGCGGCCCGGTCGAAACCAAGTCGAGCGTGTGGGGGTGCCGAGGAGAGAGCTCGGGCTCCCGCGAGACGGGCTCGGACCCGCGCGGCCACACGATGTGACTTGTATCCCAGAAGCCGGGGTCGGCCGCGAGGACGCGTGAGGCTTGTGGGCCCCCACTCCCCCGCAGCCGGCTCCGCAGTGGTGCGCTCCGGTTGCCTGGTGCTGAATCGGGTTCCGACCGAACGCTGCGTGTCCACAGCCGCTAGCGGAGGCCCGCTGCGGCGGCGACTGCCGAAGCGGTCTCGGCGCCATGGAGCAAGCCGGGGCTGCGCCTCGGTTGCTTTTGGGGCTGGTCCTGGCAGAGCTGCACAGGGTGAGTCCCGGCGCGAAGCGGGTGACGTGGCCTCCGGGTCGCGGCCGCTGCCGGGGGAACTGGCTTAGGGGTCCGAGCCGCCGCGGTCTGAGGTCCCGAAGCCGGGGCTCACCTGCTGCCGGGCCCGGTCTGCGCTCAAGACGGTAGCCAGGTTCGCAGGTGCCCGTGTGGAAAAGGACCCGGGAATCTGGAAGGCGAGGGAAGCCTTTGCTCAGCTTTGCAGAGGCGGGGTACAGACTTCCCGAGTCCCCAAACGAAGTGGCCTTTCCGTTGTGTTGTTTATTTTGAGCAGGGGTCAGTAACACGTGGTTCCCTCGACTGGGAGGAAGTCGAGGACCGGTCCTCTGAAGTGAGTTCCCTTTAGTGGTGAAACTTCTCGTTGTCTTGGAAGGATGTCTCAGGTCGGGTGTTGGGATTCCGACTCTACATTTTCTTTCAATAAAGAATGCCCTTTGAGAAGCTTTGCCACTGGGGAGACCGTCCTTCGCCTCTGTTGCCTTGCTCAGGGAACTTCTGGAGGTAGTCAGCTCTCAGCGTCCAAAGTTGTTTTTTTTTTTTTTTTTTTTTTTCAGGTCCTGTTTATAATCAGGGTGTAGAGTTATTTCTAAGTGTTTTTATAGGTGTCTTCGTTGACATGTTTAAGAGCGGTTATGTAGCCGTCTTTTTAAAAACGGCTTTAAATATTTAAGAAGACGATTTAAACGTTGAGGCAGTTATGATGACGTTTTCTTGTTACGCGAATTAAGAATTACTGTTGCCATGCTCTTTATTCAGTCATAGAATGTTTAGTGCATACGTTTGTGTGTGTATTTGTGTGTGTGTGTGTGTGTGTGTGTGTATTAAAGGGACAGTTTTATGGAGATTCTAAACTACAGCACAGTTTTTGCCATCAGCATCATGCTGTCTGTTAAGGGAGAGAAGACAAAAAATATATGTGTGTATATATATATTACAAAGTAGAAACTGATGAATTGCTTCCTGAAGCATACACACAGAGTGCTAGGGAAGTTGAAAAGTGGGAGAGGTTTCCTTTTCTTGAGTGTTTGGGAAAGTCTTTCCAGGCTGTGCAAATAGCTGAAGCACAGGCGGGGTGGTGTGTGAGGGAACTAGGAGCTGCATTACTTTGAGTGTGAAGTGGGCTTAGGGAGTGATGCACAGTGATGCTTGCTTGAGACATAAGTAGGTTCCAAGTTTACTGTAGGTGCTGGAGAGCCATTGAAGGCGTGTCTGTGGTTAGACTTTTGGTTTAGAAAGATAGGGTTGATAGGAAGAGAAACATGATGTGGGATGAGAGATAATTTTAGCAGGCACGTACACGTATTTCTCTTCACTAAAAACAATAAAACATAGTTTTTTTTATAGGACTGCCAATGGAGAGAGACATAAGAGAGGAGTAAGCAGATTTTGCAAAATTTTCTCTAGTCTAGTGTACAACATTTTCACCTGGATGATTTTTTGTTGCTAAATGCTTACTGCACTGTTCTGGAAGCTAGGATGGCACAACATTGTTCTGCTTTTTAATTTAAACAAATTTTTTGAAATTGAGATATATTCACTTAACATAAAGTGTACCATTTTATAGTGTCCAGTTCCGTGGCTTTTATTTCTTCCTTTTTTTTCTTTTTAGGGGTCTTGCTCTGTTGCTTAGACTCAAGTGCAGTGGGATGATCATAGCTCACTGAAGCCTCAAATTCCTGGGCCCCTGTGATCCTCCCACCTCAGCCTTCTGAGTAGCTGGAATTACAGGCAGGAGCCAATGCACCCAGCTAATTTTTAAGGTTTTTTTGAGTTGGAGTCACTCTGTTGCCCAGGCTGGAGTGCCGTGGCACGCTCACGGCCACTCCAGTTCACGGCCACTCCAGCGTGGACCTGCTGGGCTCCGGTGATCCTCCCACCTCAGCCTTCCAAGTAGCCAGAACTACAGGCACGCGCTACCACACCTGGCTAATTTTTTGATTTATTGTAGAGACGAGGTCTCGCCAAGTTGCCTGTGCTGGTCTCTTTCCCGCAGGTTCAGGCAATCCACTCGCCTTAGCCTCCCAAAGTGCTGGGATTACAGGCTGAGCCACCAAGCCCAGCCTTTTTTTCTTTTCTTTCTTTCTTTCTTTTCTTTTTTTTTTTAAAAAGAAGATGGGGCCTACCATGTTGCCCGGGCTAGTATCGGACTACTGGCCTCAAGCAATCCTCCCTCCTCAGCTACCCAAGTAGCTGGGTTTAGTGGTGGGATCCATTGTGCCCAGCTTCAGTGGTTTTTCGTTTATTCAATAAGTTGTAGTTGCAACTCTCAGCACAATTCTAGAACATTTTCATCACCCCCAAAAAGAAACCCTGTACCTATTAGAAGTCCCAATTCTCCCTTCCTCCTTCTCTCAACTACTAATCTGCTTTCTGTCTCTATGAGTATGTACATTCTGGACATTACATATAAATGGCCATACGATATGTGACCTTTTGTATCTTGCTTCTTTTATGTTCTAGCATATTTTCAAGGCTTACCTATGTTGTACTTGTAACAGTGCTTCATTTCTTTTTTTTTTTTGAGTTGGAGTCTCACTCTGTCACCTAGGCTGGAGTGCAATGGCATGCTCAGTGGCCACCACAGCCTCTACCTGGACTCAGGGGATCCTTCCTCATCAGCCTTCCAAGTAGCTGGAACTACATACTTGCACCATCACACTCGGCTAATTTTTTGATTTATTGTAGAGACGAGGTCTCACTAAGTTGCCCAGACTGGTCTTGAACCCTGGACTCAGGCAGTCCTCTCACCTTGGCCTCCCAAGTGCTGGGATTACAGGCTTGAGCCTGCTGGTATGGACCCAGCAGGTTGTTCTTAAGAGGGTGTTTTTCTTTTTTCTGTTGCCTTCCTCCTTTCTTTGTGATTGAATCGCATCTAGTTCATGGCAACAAAGAGTAGAATAATTCCATTGCGTGAGAATGAGAAAGAAAGGTTAAGTATAGAAACAGCTGAAAAGCCTTATACTGTGTTATGCTGAAGACCTGCTAGGTGGAAGGAGGGGAAGTAATGTGGAAAGGGCTTGGTTATAGAATCAGGGTCTTTGGAGGAGAGATAATAGAAATAGTTACCCTTAATTGAGTATGTGTCCTGCATGATTCCTATTACAGATAAGAGAATGGACTTACGGAGTTCAGGTGGAGGCATTCAAATTCCAAACCCACAGCAATGTCAGTTGGTTTTTGTTTTTAGAGACTGGATCCTACTGTGTTGCACCGGCTGGCCTCAAATCAAACTTTTTTTTTTTTAAGTGACAGGTTGATTTCTGTATTGGGGAACTGGTTATACTGTACAGATAAAACCTAAACTAGTTGAAATCAGGGTAAGAGAACCTGAACCCTGGCCAATCAGCTTCTTTCTTTGGCCTTTTGTAATTCTCATCCTTGGAAGCTCTGAGGCTGAGGCAGCTCTGTAGGACTCCATTTTAAAAATCATTGCATTTCACCATACTGCTCTTCTTTATTTGGTGGGATAGTGGCTGAAAGTTGCTGCAAAAATATACTCTGATAACCTCTGTTTGGTGTTAGTCTGGCAACTCATTTTGCGAAAAGGATATTAATAGAGTTGACCACATAAACTTGTACCTAGGTTTATAATCAACATTTTTTTTTAGATCAAAAGTGCATTTTTAATGACTTTTCTTTGTTTTGAAGGTTGTGGCAGCACTGCCTGAAGCTATGAGACGAGGTTTTAATCCTTATGGTTTTCCATGGGAATTGGTGATATGTGCAGCTGTTGTTGCTGTACTCATTTTTTTGTGGAGAGGTTTTAGATCGGTAAGTAATCAATGCTATACTAAGAGAATGTTTATTTTGTCTTTGGGTTGAACAAATAATATGAGAGACATTTGTTATTGTAAGGAAACAAGTTAGATTGTTTTTATGTGTGTTACTCATGTTAATGTGTGGCTACTGAAAACTAAATATAGTTCAGAGGAATTTTTTTTTTTTTTTTAAGAGAAGGAGTCTCACTTTTGCCCAGTCTGGTCTTGAACTTCTGGGCTCAGCCTCCTGAGTAGCTGGGACTACAGATGCCGTCACTGTGCCTGGTTCCATCCATCATCTTATCTCTTTGCCTCCCTGTAATAGAAATAACCCTGATCTGGATCCTGTGTTGATTATTCTCATGCCTAAAAAAAAATTGGGGGGGCTTCATATCTACATTTATCCTTCAAAAATATAGTATATAAGTTTACGTGGAATCATGCTGTATGTCACCTTTTGGAATTATTTTTTAGTCTATTCTATATTGTTAAAATTCATCTGTATTTTTGAATGAGGCTATGTTTTTTCCATTTTGCCTTTTCTAGAATACAGTTTGTTATAAAAATATATGACAGCTTATACATTTTATGACCTTGGGTATTTGTGTGTCCAGATGGTTTCTATTATAAACAGCATTGCTGTGTACATTCTTATACATGTTGCCTGTAATGTGTGTGTGAGAGTTTCTTTTGGGAATATACCTAGGTGTGAGATTACTGTGTTGTAGGGTATGTAGAAATTCTGCTTTTAAAAGCTAATGCCAAATTCTTTTCCATATTGTCCCAACTGCCTCCTATCAGCTGTGCGATAGGATCAGAGATGTTAGAGACCCATTTGATCCCTATGCTCTCCCGTTCTTCTGTAATTCTTAATTTTTGCCATTTGAATGGGTATAAAATCATATCGTATCATGGTCTTGATTTGAATTCCTTAACTACTAATGAAATTTAAATCTCTTCATAAATTTACTGGCCAGATGTATTTGTTCTTCTTGGAAATCTTCATGCTTCTTGCCATTTTTTCCATGAGTAATTTGTTGTTTTTAAATTTACTTGTAGTTCTTTGTATATTCTTGTTATTGTCTTTGCTGGTTGTATATACTGCAAATGTCCCAGTATGAAATGTCTTTTTTCTTTGGAATTTTTTCTGATGAACAGAAATTCTTACTTTAAAAAATACTGCTTTTAACACTTGAGTCCTTGATTCATTTTGTGTTAATTTTTTGTCTGTTGGGGGAGAGGGAATCAGTGTAAATTTTTTCCTGCTCTACTTATTGAATAAACCCTCCTTTCCCTACCTAGCTGCCATGCCACATATTAGAGTTCCACATACACTTGGCCTTTCTTGCACTCTTTATTCTATTCCATTGATTACTGTTGAAAGCAGATAAATGTGTATCATTTTGTATCCATTTATTAGGTCAAGCTTGGTAATTGACTATTTGTTCAGGTATATATATTTTTATTCTCTTGTTTGTCTGCATTTATCAAGAATGAAGAGAAGTAGACTGCATTCTGCTGTCATATATTTATCACATTCTATTTTTCTATCAATTCTCACTTTCCATATTTTGATGATGTTTTGCTAGATGCATACATGTTTGGAATTGCTTTTTCTTGGTGAATTAAACTTTACTCGTATCTAGTGACCTTCTTATCTTAAGGTCTCTTGTCTAATGTTAATATAGCTATACCAACTTTCTTTTGAGGGATGGTTGATTTTTTCCCCATCCTTATGCTTTTCAGCCTTTCCATGGTCTTTATTTAATGTATGTTTCGTATGAATTGATTTTATACTTAATCTGGCAATTTCTTTTTTCACTATTGAGTATAGTCTACATATATTATGATTATAAATATATTTGGATTAGTTTTTTCTTAGTTTGTTAATTTGTTCCCCTTCTTATATGTTTGTTTTAAATTCTTTTCACATTGATAAGTAAATCTTTCTGGTAGGAAGACAAGAACCTTAGCACACTCTCACATCTCTTGTTCTCCTCTTTCACGCTTCCAAACCCCCATCATGTTGGTATCATCTAGACTTTTTCTTCTGAATTATTCAAGATGTATTTCTCTTTTTTCCCCTTTTTTCTTTCTTTCTTTTTTTTTTTTTGAGTCTGAATCTCACTTCTTCACCCAGACTGGAGTGCAGAGGCACGCACGCTCACAGCCACCCCAGCGGTGACCTGGGCTCCAGCGATCCTTCTGCCTCAGCCTTCTGAGTAGGCGGAATTACAGATGCATGCTACCATGACTGGCTATTTTTTATTTTATTGTAGTGACAATGTCTCACCAAGTTGTCCCTGCTGGTCTCGAACCCGCAGGCTCAGGCAGTCTACTCACTTCGGCCTCCCAAAGTGCTGGGATTACAGGCTGAGCCACGAAGCCTGACCTCCCCTTTGTTCTTAACTTTTTCCTTCATCTTTTCCTCTCCTTCAAGACAACAAAAAATATTACCAAGGTATTTAATCACCCTTAATTTACATAACTCTTGCAGGGTCTCCTAGATTTAATTCTTCTCATATTTGAATACTTCTTTCAAGATTATTTTAGTTTGGGTCTTTGTGTGATAAACCCGAGTCTATATTTTGATTTCTTGAGGGTATTTGAATTAAGTTCTTACTAGAGTGGTAATTTGTTCAGATATAAGCATTCTAAGTTCAAAGTTCTATCCCCCCCCTTTTTTTTTTTTGACTTGGAGACTCACTCTTGTCACCCATGCTGGAGTGCAATGGCACTCTCACAGCCACTGCAGCTTCTACCTGCTGGGCTCAGGCTATCCTTCTGCCTCAGCCTTCCAAGTAGCTGGAGCTACAGGTGCAAACCACCGTGCCCAGCTAATTTTTTGATTTATTGTAGAGATGAGGTCTCACCAAATTGCCCAGGCTGGTCTCAAACCCCTGAGCTCTGACAGTTCTTTTGGGGCCCAAAGTGCTGGGATTACAGCATGAGCTACCGTACCCAGCTAGTTCCATCTTTTTAATACTTTAAAAACCTTACTCCCTTGTCTTTTTACATCTAGTGTTACTTAATGAAAAGTCTGATGTCAGTGTGACTCCTACTCATTTGTAAGTTATCTGTCCTCTGTGAAAGCATTTTTGAATCTTTTAATTTGATATTTTTATTTCAGTATGATGCGTTTAGGCAGGACCTTCTTTTCCCTCTTCTTTCTCCTTTAGAATTCCCTAAATCTTTTAATATGAGGACTTTTAGTTTTTTTATTTTTTGTTTTTTAAGCGACGAAGTCTGTCTATGTTGCTCTGGAGTGCCTTGTCACAGGTGCAATCATAGCACACTACAGTCTTGAACTCCTGGGCTTAAGTGATCCTCCTGCCTTAGCCTCGTGCCCAGCTTTATCTTTTTTTAAATCTGGAAGGTTTCTTCTGCATTTAAATTATTGTTTTCTTTTTTTGGCACTACTGTTTTTCCATATGTCTTAAATTTTATTTTTCAGTTTCTTTGGATTTTTATCTTTTTT
>CAUYQG010279564.1:0-14389 GCA_963574415.1 Tarsius wallacei | reverse complement strand
AGCCTCTGTAGGAATCTAAGTTTTGCAACTTTGATGCATACTACAAATTTTCAACAGAAATTAGCTTCTTTACTTGCCAAAATGCTTTGATGATGGATATTGGTGACAAAATTGATGTATTTCATAGAAGGCTCACCATGCAAAAAAAAAAAAAAAAAACAAAAAAACCTGTCATTTCCTTATTGTTGGGACGTTGCAGCTTCTTGGGAGAGGTGACCTAGAAATGTTGATAACACAGACAATGGAAAACTTGCTACTTCAAGGAAGTTGCGTTTAACATCCTCTGCTATATTTAATCGATTTTTAAATACAGCACTATTATTAGAGAAACTTTGATACGCGCCTTTGTAGTTTTCAAATTTGATCTGCTCCTCCTGTGATTCCTCACACAAGGTTATAATCCTTTGGGATATTTCAATTAGTTGCTGTGGAGATGACTAAGTTAACACGAGGAGAGAATGAAGACTTCAGATGGAAAAGAACCAGCAGGTTCTGACTCGAGCACAGAAATCCTCAGTTCACAGAAATAATGGCTGTGTTCTTTAGATGGTTTCTCTACCTCTGTCCCTCATAAAGCATCTTTTAGGTGAAAATTTATATTTCCAGTAAAATCTTTCTCCAAATAGAACAAATTGAATGTTCTTTACGGTTTTTACACAAGCATCTCTTTATGGGTCTAAATTTAAATCCTCAAGAGCAGGGACATTTTAAGCCTGGTCTGTAACCACTGAACAGCATTAAAGGTGTATCACAGCTCTTTTGATTAACAGAGAAACCTCTGAACCAGAAGCCAAGCTGAGCAGGGGTAGGTTTGATTTTTTTTCTTGAACTAGAACAAAAACCTTCCATTTTTTGTCATAAAATCTTGGCTGGCTGAGCCTTAAGCAGAACTGTAATGAAAGCAAAATTTTCAGATATGAATAAGGATTTGATTGAAAGCAGTCATGATACCATGAAAAATGACCTGTCTCACTTTAGGTTTGCTTCCACCTTGCCATAAATACTAGTGAATCTGGCCTGTCGGCTTGTCAAAGGCTCATTCCTGAAATAGATCCACAGGCCATAGGCAAAAGGTTGCCCTTGAACGTGGCACTTTGGCTAAAAGTGCACCCAATACCTGGTGACTGGACTGATTCCCTGAGGCTCCCAGGCAGGTCACTTCCTCGTCCATGGCCTTCTGGGAGCCCACACCTTTGTACTTCTGCTACATTCTTTTACATTGGGAATTCTTCACAATGCTGAGGCATTTTCCAGGATGAATTAAATTCACTCATCACTAGGAGGGGTCTCAAACCCAAAACTGAACTAGAATTTGTCTGGAAAGGATGTAACTGGGCGCTAATTTTCTATCCCATGTAAAGTAGCCTGGGGAACGAAGAGTGGCATAAACATGGCCCACATCTTGCTGCTGCTGCTTCAAAGTCACCTACGTGTCCCTCACATTTCCTTTGGGGCGTAAGTCCTGCTACCTTTTTAACTAAGTCTCTTGACTTCATTTTAGGCTGACCTCTGTCATCAGATTTTAAACAAATGACATCGATTGTTCAATAGGAAACTGAATAGTAAATTAACATATTCTAAGTTCTGTTCTCTCTTTCAGTAATAGCATCTGCAACCCATTACTTTTAGTGGAAAAATATGTCTTCGTATTTAGCTAGGGAATTGTGCCCTTGGTTTGCCATTTGTACCTGAATTACACTTTTCAGATAAGCAACCCAGGGCCACTGTTTTTGAAAGCACTGATTGCATTCGTTACTGTCATTGATCACCAAAGCTTCATGCAGGAGAGACAATTGCTATATCAGGCAAAGCACGAGACAAGAAATCAGCTTAGAGGGATTGTGGTCCTAGCCTTACAGTAAGTTGTACAGCCCAGTATAAGTCACTTAACCTCTGAAAGCCACAGTCTCTCTTCAGAACATAAAAGTTAAGAGCACAGACTCTGGAGCCAAATTATCTGTGTCTGCATCATACCTCTGCTACTTGCCAACTGTGAGACCTCAAAGAAGTCACTTAACCTCCCTGTAGCTCAGTTTCCTCATCTGTAAAATGGAGAGAATACTAGTACCTTCCTCCCGGAGTTGATCTGAGACTTAAGTGAGAAAATACATATATTCAGAATAGATGTAAATTATGTGGGTCTGGTAGTAAAGGCTAGTAAAGGCTACATAAATGCTAGTATCATCATTATTAATGTTATTATTTGTACAAGGAGAGGGGACCAAATGGTGTCTACTGTTCCTTCCCGCTATGAAACTCTGTGCCTACTCGGAAGCTAGGATTTCCCTCCGGAAGCATCTAGATGTTGATTATACTGAGGAAGCAATCATGGTTGAGGAGGTGAACTGACTTGCCCCAGTCACACAGCGAGGTAGCTGTCTGCTGAGCTCAGGCCTGAAACCAGGTCTCCTGACTCCTAGTTCCAAGGCATGTCACTATGCCAGGGTGTTTCTCCGAGAGACCACGCTGAAATTCTCAACTCTTATTCAGCCTGACCATATTCTCCCTCGCTGCAATGGAGTTTTAAAAATAGCCAAGTGTCTAAAATCTCACATTTGCCAAATCCACTGTGAATTGGAATCAAAGGCAGTCGGTGAGCACTTGGTGTGAATGCAAACATCTCCCTCTCCTGGCCAACCACGTGCATTGCATGGGTCACTGTCTCACTTATTGGCTGCTCTAACTAGGTAGGGCAAAGTGGCAACAGTTTTTAGGGCAAGGTGAGACAACCATACATTGACTAACTTATTAACTGGAAAAGAAGCGCAGGCTGGAGCAAAATGATGTGAGCCTCTTCCCGTCGTCCACCTCACAGCACATCCCCTGCTTCCCTGTGAACACGCTTCATCTTCGTCCACTTGTGTCATATCTGCAAAAGTTGGTTCACATTCTAGACACTATCTTGCATGGTAAGAGCTCTTTCTATAGGACACAGTTCACCGCCTCATTCATGCATTTATTTTCTCGTTTCTGACCCCACCTTATTTTTGTCTTTTTGTCTTAACCCTCTTCACAAGCATCATTGACTCTAAGACACGTCGTTTACTGGCTTCTCCCTCTTACTCTCTGTTCCTTTCCTTTTTTTATTTTTTATTTTTTTCTCTTATTTATTTATGCTGTTTTTAGGATCTGTGTGTTGCCAAGTAGGGCTGTTCGGCTTTATTATGTTTCAGTGTCTCTAAGGAGATTCTGGTTTCAAGCTCCGTTTAGGTGAACCTGCTCTGTTTTCACACAAACAAGTCTGCTTCTGTTTAACGAAAGCAGTAACAAATTTCCAAACAAATTGACACTCTCACTCTTGCTGCCAAGTCTCATCCATCACCAGTCTTCTAAATGGCTTGCCTACTTTATATATCCAAGATATCAGGAGGGGGATCGTTTTGGGGTATGGTTTCATATTCACAGAATCATGTCGATTCCTTAATCACTCTTCCCTTCCAGAACAATTGTTACCAACCCACTCAAGGCGCTCAGCCCCTCGTGTCTAGCTCCCGGCTGTCCTCTGTTTGTTTCTCCTGCCCCAGCCTCTCTGTGCTCCAGTCCACCAACCACAAAACTGCTTGTCCTATTCCCCTAGATACAATTTCCGAGATGACAGCTCCCCCCAGAATCCTGCTGATTATTTTTGTTACATCAAGTCCAAACTCAGTCCTCGGCTGGGCGCTATGACTCACGCCTATAATCCCAGCACTTTGGGAGGCTGAGGTGAGAGGAGGATTGCCAGAGCCCATGGGTTCAAGACCAGCCTGAGCAACATGGCGAGACCTCGTCTCTACAATAAATCAAAAAATTAGCGGGTCCTGGTGGCACACGCCTGTAGTTCCAGCTACTTGGAAGGCTGAGGTGGAAGGGTCACTTGAGCCCAGCAGGTCGAGGCTGCAGTGGCTGTGAGCAGTGTGCCACTGCACTCCAGCCTGGGTGACAGAGTGAGATTCCAACTCAAAAAAAAAAAAAAACCTCAGTCCTCACTTTCAAGATCCTTTGAGATTGGGACACTTACCTACCTACATTTCTCTTTGACACTGCTGCTCCATTATATCTGCCTTTCCCCTCGAAAGGCCGTATTTGTTCCTTCATTACCATCCCTCCTATGTGGAGACGGCCTATCTCTTGATACCACTGAGCTCTGCCTACCAGTCCTGCCCATCCTTCAGGGTCCAACGCAAATGTTCCTCTTCTGCCAAGAGGCATCCTTCTCTATTAATCCAACATTTATGTCTTCCTTTTCTGATGGCAGCTATTATTTGTTTCTGTCTCTTCTGTTGTAATTCCACTTTATATTTTATCATCTTATGTCTTGAGTGATCTTTTCAGTATTTTCATACATGTTCACCAGATTACAAATTCCTAGAGAAAGCTTTTTTGGCATCTGTTTATGTAATTTTGTCAAACCCCTTAGACTCAAGTATAATAACAACTAATGTTTTTGTGGTACATGCTATGGTAATCCTCCCTGTTCTAAGTGCTCAACTCATTTAATTCTCACAGCAGCCCTATAAAATAGGCACTGTTTTCTTCAGTTTACAAATGAGGCGACCAAAGCACAAAAAAGTTTAGTAACATGCCCAAGATCACACAGCTAGTAAGTAGCAGAGCTGAGATGTAGACCCAAACAGCCTAGCTCCAGAGTCTCTCTTAACAACTACACAGTGCATAGTCCTATGATAGGCCCTGGGTAATGCTTATTCTGCCATCTGAATGGAAAACAAAAGAAACAGAGCCATTGTTTTGTTGAGCACTGGCCAGGCTAAGTGCTCTTTGAGCTATGACCGTCATGTTTTCTTGACTTTGGCCCCCTCCCCTACCTTGGGGAGGTGACTCTCCTCTCTTTCTCTAACCTTATTTCTAAATAAACTATATTTTCCAATCTAAAAAAAAGAAAAGAAAAAGAAAAGCATAGTTGTCATCATAAAAGAATATCACTTCCTAGTTTTTCAAGAATAAGAAGAATCCTTCCTAGGTCAATGTATATGACAGATGTGTCATAAAAATGCCAAGAAGCCATAGCAGTCATGTCCCATACCTATCTAGGTCAATAATTGTTTATTTCTAGACACTGGCATCAAGGCACTGAATAAGGTCAAAGCCAGGAGGGTCTCTGAAGTCACAAAGACTTATCTTCAAATGTTGGCTTTGCAAAGTCCCTGATCTCCAGCCTCATGTTCCCAAATACAGAATAGTTTCAGCTTGCTTGTTTAAATGGTAAAGATAATCAAAACTGGTTCAGCACATTGCTTTGTACATATTACTTTTTAAAGCAAATATCAAGCCACTGATTGTCCAAAGAAGAACTTGGCTTTCATGTGTATGATCTCCTGTTTTCTCCTCAGAACACCTTGCGCAGAATATATCTAAATCGCATCTGGAAACCTGCCAATACTTGAGAGAAGAGCTCCAGCAGATAACGTGGCAGACCTTTCTGCAGGAAGAGATTGAGAACTATCAAAACAAGGTAAAATCTGAGGAATTTTTCCTAGGATGGAGGCAACATTGGGAAGGGTGTTGGTTCCGAAGATGTGGTCAAACGTTCAAGCAGACCAGAGAGTGATTATGTCTTTCATCAGATATCAGATTTGCTTAAAAATCTTTCTTCCAGAGCCACGCATGTACTTGAAGCTTTGCCATGTTACTGAGATGCCGGCATGTGAAGTTCTAGCAATAGCTAGATGGTGCATGACAAGCATATACCCATATCTCCTGTCATTTGTCCACAGGGGACTAGATTAAGCAGCTTCCAAGAGCCTAAATTAATTGAGATTTGTCCTGATAACTCAGTGAAAGACTTTTAAGGTCTGGAAGTTGATGGACAATAACCTCAGCCTCATGTTTTCAGAGGTTAACAAGAAGGAGTTTAAAGAGTTTGTATTTAAAAAAAAAAAAAAGTATAAAAGCTGTGATCACAACTCCCATCTAACCCTGAGCCTGGCCCAGTGCTGCTCCATGCCTTCCTCTGTAAAACACTCTGATCAACAAGATTATCTGAGCGAATCCTCCCCTTCATTTTACATGTAAGGAAACTAACATCCCTAGGAATGTGACTGAAGAATAAAATGTCAGAACCCAACCTTGACTCCCGGCTCCGGATTCAGCGTTTCTTTCACCCCATCATGTTGGTTGACACGGTCTTAACTAAGACTGGGAAAGCAAGGTAGCAGCACCACAGATCCAGGTCACTGTAACTGAATTGGAGAGTGAGTCCATCAGAGGAATTGAACAGGACGTGTTGGAGAATGGCAACTCGTCACTCTGTCTGCCGTTGAGGCAGCTGGTAATGCTAGCAGCCAAAGCCACAGAGGAGAAGGAAGAAAACAGTAAGAAGTAGCAAGGCCTATGAAAAGGGATGTCAGAATCAGAGATGCTGGCATTTGAATCCTAGCTCCTAAATGTACTTAGCTGGGAAACTTCTGTGAGCCTCAGTGTCCATTTCTGGAAAACAGGAAAAATTCTTATGAAAATGAATTAAGACAAGGATGTCATAAAGCACTTAGCTCATAGTAGGTATACAATAAATGTAATTGAACCCTCCCTGCCTTTCCTCCTTGCCCCAAGTTAAGTGGTGTTAAGTTTCCCAAGGCAAAATAACAATTTAAAAGAAGGTCTTCCTTTGCTACCCTTTGTGGCCCAGGGCTACAGCAGTGCCCGCTTTACTTTCGTGACTCTTTTTTTCCAGCTTCTGCTGCAGAGCACAACATCTTCCTGGCATATGTTAATGCGTTTCTCTCTTTAACAGCAGCGGGAGGTGATGTGGCAATTGTGTGCCATCAAAATTACAGAAGCGATACAGTATGTTGTGGAGTTTGCCAAACGCATTGATGGATTTATGGAACTGTGTCAAAATGATCAAATTGTGCTTCTAAAAGCAGGTATGTGCTAACCTGCTTTCTCCCGCTTATTAAAGAAATGCTTGGTAAGGAAGGTGTCGGGAACAGTTTTTCTCCAGTGATAATAGCTCAGGCTTTTCTTAGCAGAGACAGAGCTCTTTTTAGCGGTTTTGGGGATCTATTCAGGAAACATTCCTCCCATTTTGCTTCTCTTCTGGGTGAAAAGATTAATTTGCAGGACATCTGCTTTCCCAGATTTTACCATCACCTGTGTTTGTTTCTACGCTCTGGGTCTGCTGGAATTAACGATGTCCTTTAGGAAGAATGTTGTGGAGCTCAGAAAGACATTCTTGTCCTGGATTGTTTGTTTTAATAAATGTGAATCAGTGTTTTTCCTAGCAACTTGGAGACTCTATGTTGCAAGGTAGAGGAGTGCAAGGAAATAACTTGTCAATTAATCCTCACTTGCATTAGATAGGACTTAGCCTCAGTGCCAGCACGAGACAGTCTTTAATTCCAGTAGAAAATGCCGCCCTTTTGGGTAGAAAGCGGACGTGACTAAGAATCCCACTAGCTAAACTGCCTGCGACACCTGCTGAGCTGTCTCAGACAGGAGTCTCTACGCGATACCTTAGACATAAACTCACTGCCATCACATGACCCCACCTGTTTCTGCCCTGCTCAGGTTCTCTCGAGGTGGTGTTTCTCAGAATGTGCCGTGCCTTTGACTCTCAGAACAACACCGTGTACTTTGATGGGAAGTATGCTAGCCCTGATGTCTTCAAGTCCTTAGGTAAGGAAATAGCAAGGTGCCTTGCCTTTAAATCAGGGCCACTGGAAAATATATGGGCGTGTGAAAGCTCTGATTAGACAAAATGGAAACTGGTTATATGGAAACAAAAATTAAAGGATCTTATACCTATTTTACTTTCTAGTGAGTCACTATAAAAAAAAAAAGTCACACAGCTCAAAAGGTTTTTGTCTATGATACCTATGAAGATCTGGTGTTTCCTTTTGCCTAGTTGGTAATCAAAGGGATTTATTTCATGTGTCCTTCCAGTTCCAGATCTTAAGAAACCAGATTTGTGGGGAATATATTATTCAGATAACTTAGAGGATGCGATTTGATACATAAAGTCAGCAAAGAGCAAAAAAATCTGCCCTCCCATGCCCCTCAAACCATAACCATTAATGAGAATGAAATGCAGCAGTCAAAGAAATAAAAGTATAGCTAAGTGAAACTATGACATATAATTTAGAAATGATTTTGAATTTCTATAATTTAAACAAAGTAGAATATTCAGTCACTAAGAAGAATGGAAAGGTGTCCAAGATATCTTGTTAAATGATTTTCTTTTTTTTTTTTTGAGTTGGAGTCTCACTCTATCACCCAGGCTAGAGAGTGATGGCATGCTCACAGTCACCCCAGCATCGACCTGCTGGGCTCAGGTGATCCTTCTGTCTCAGCCTTCCAAGTAGCCAGAACTACAGGCATGCACTACCATGCCCAGCTAATGTTTTGATATACTGTAGAGATGAGGTCTCACCAAGTTGCCCAGGCTGGTCTCAAACCCCTGGGCTCAGGCAATCCTCTCACCTCAGCCTCCCAAAGTGCTGGTATTATAGACTTGAGGTGCCACGCCCGGCCATGAATGATATTTTTAAGTTACTTGACAGGTGGGCACAGTGGCTCGGGCCTAAAATCCCAGGACTTTGGGAGGCAGAGGCTGAAGGATCACTTGAGCCCAGGTGGTCAAGACCAACCTGCACAATACAGCAAGACCTCATTTCTACACAAAATAAAAACATAGCCAAGCACGGTGGCATGTACCTGTAGCCCAAATTACTCTGGAGGCGGACACAGGAGGCGGACACTTGAATCTTAAGAGTTGGAGGCCATGGTAAGCTGTGATCATGCCACTGCACTCCAACCTGGGCATCAGAGTGAGACCCTACCTCAAAAAAAAAAATCTATCCATATATATGGTCCATTGTCATTTAAATATATATATATATACACACATACATGATATGCAAATCTGGAAGAATACACACCAAACTTAACCAGTTTTGGGGATATTGGATTATTATTTTAGGGGACTTTCACATCCCATGTTTTCAGTTTGGTAAATAGTTGTAATAGTTTTGCCACCAGAATGTGTCATTTGTTAACATTTTTTGTTGGGCTTTTTGTTTGTTTGTTTTTTAATTGGAGTTTCACTCTGTCACCCAGGTTGGAGTGCAGTGACATGCTCATGGCCACCATAGCCTCGACCTGCTGGGCCCCGGGGATTCTTCTGCCTCAGCCTTCCAAGTAGCTGGAACTACAGGCGGGTGCTACCACGCCCGGATTATTTTTTGATTTATTGTAGAGACGAGATCTCACCAGGTTGCCCAGGCTGGTCTCAAACCCCTGAGCTCAGGCAGTCCTCTCACCCCAGCCTCTCAAAGTGCTGGGATTACAAGCTTGAGCCACCATGCCCGACTTGTTAACATTTTTAAGACTGTTTTAGCTGCAATAATTTGAAAGCAAAAATGAATGAATTCAACATGTCAGTTAGGTGACAGCTGTTAGACTCTGTTGGTTAAATGTTCAGGCTCTGATGTCAGGCAGCCTGGCTTTGAACCTCAGACTGGGCTTCCTACCTATGTAACTACAGGTATATTCTTTTTCTCTCCAAATCTCAGTTTCCTCACCTCTAAACTGGGGATGATGATGATGATGATAGTAAGAATAATAATACCTCTTTCAGAGGGCTATTGTGAAATAGGAGGATACCCAAAGACATCTCTTAGAGCAATACTTGACATTGTATTGAGAGTGATGCTTGTATTATTGCCCAAGATAAAGAATCACACAACAAAAGTTCACTCTCATTGTTTTGAATGAGAATAATAGTATTGATGATGGTGGTGGTGGTTTTATGGATTTTTCTCTTAAGATTTCAAACTATTAAACTGTGGAAATGTTATTACTGGCCAGGCTTGGTGGCTCAGCCTGTAATCCCAGCACTTTGAGAAGCTAAGGTGAGTGTCTGTACAGTAAATCAAAAATTAGCTGGGCTTGGTAGCACACACCTGTAGTTCTGGCTACTTGGAAGGCAGAGGCAGAAGGATCACCTGAGCCCAGCAGGTCAGTACTGGGGTGGCCATGAGTGTGCTGTTGTACTCCAGCCTGGACGACAGAATGAGACTCCAAATTAAAAAAAAAAAGTTATTACTATTCTTTCTGATCTTCAGTTGCTAGTTTTCTTCATCTACTCCCATATTTTCTCCTAGGATAATAACCAAAATCCTAAACTGTCCTTATTTTAATTTTGGCAGGTTGTGAAGACTTTATTAGCTTTGTGTTTGAATTTGGAAAGAGTTTATGTTCTATGCACCTGACTGAAGATGAAATTGCATTATTTTCTGCATTTGTACTGATGTCAGCAGGTAAGGTAACCAAATAAAAATAAAACTGTTTAAAAATTATCCAATATAAAGAATTTTTACACGTTGCATAGCTTTTAACAGCTATAAAATATTTGGGAGCTACCAAGAAAGGCTACCACTCTTATTAAGTCTAATTTTAAGTTTTTCAAAAATACCTCTCCCCTGCCACACACACATATACATATATTCTTTTAAGAAGACTTCATGCCTTTCAGATAAAATCTTAAGAAGTGAGAATTGGGCCAAGTGTGGTGGCTTACACCTGTGATCCCAGCACTTTGGGAGGCTGAGGCAGGAGGACTGCTTGAGGTCTACAGTTCAAGACCAGCCTGAGCAAAATAGCGAGACACTGTCTCTACAAAAAAATCAAAAGATAATAAAAATAAATGCGAATTGAATAAAACCCAGTCCAGCATTAACCACCTGACACTGAGAGAAATGCCATGGTGGAATAGAGTTGCCTTTTTTAACACCAGTCACCAAGATAATGTGATTTTTAAAACATCCTGCTTTTTCCTAAAGTCCATCTGGATGTCATCCACTAGTTTATCTGAATTTAATCTGTGTTTTCAACCAGTATGCTCCTTGGGGATAATTACTTCTGCAAAGTTACTATCTTCTATTCAGAATTCTTATGCATAAAGACTTTATCCTAAATTAACAACCCTTAAGTCATTCGGAATTCTATTGACAATTTTGGTTGCCCTGGATTGTAAGGAAATTTTCATATTTTCCAAAAAGGCTAGCAGGATTGTTGGTGAATATTTTATTTAGAAGTATAATTATTAGGAAGGCTTGAGGGGCCGTGGTGTGTGCACTAGTACTCGTACAAGTCTGGCCTTCTACCTAAATGGCTATCCTTTGGGAAGAGAGGATCTTTTCTTCCTTTAAGTATCAGTAAAAATGATTAGCATTTTTTTTTTTTTTTTTTTTTGAGTTGGAGTCTCACTCTGTTGCCCAGACTGGAGTGCAGTGGCCGCTCCTGGCCACCAGACTGGAGTGCAGTGGCCGCTCCTGGCCACCGCAGCCTTGACCCGCTGGGCTCCGGCGATCCTTCCGCCTCAGCCTTCCAAGTAGCTGGAACTACAGGGGCACGCTACCACGCCCGGCTGATTTTTTTTTTTTATTTATTGTAGAGATGAGGACTCACTTGCCCAGGCGGGTCTCGAACCCGCGGGCTCAGGCAATCCACTCACCTCAGCCTCCCAAAGGCACGGGATTACAGGCTGAGCCACCGAGCCCGGTTGGTATTGAATTTTTATCATTTAGGGCCAAGGTTACATTTTAACATTTTTAACAGACAAAATCTATATTCGCATTATAATAATCCAGAAACGCTTTTCCAAGGAATAGCAGAGTAATAAATGTGTGTGAGTTTTCCTTTTTTCCAAACAGACAAACAAAACCTAAATCTTAATTATGCTGGATAAATTTAACATGCACACTTGGGTAATGATTCTCTTTACCTATATAGTTTTATATTTCCTTTAGGACTATAAAATTTGGTCTTGAAACATAGTAATTGGAAAGTATTTTAGTCTGTCCCTGCTGTTACAACAAAGTACTTTAGACAGGATAATTTGTTAAGAACAAAAATTTATTTCTCACAGTTTTGGAGGCTGGAACTTCAAGATCAAGACACCAGCAGATTCAGTGTCTGGTGAGGACCTTCTTGCTGTGTCCTCACATGGCAGAAGGGCAGATGGGGAAAAGGGATGAATAGCTGCCTCACATCTCTTTTATAAGGCCATTAATTCTATTTATGAATGCTCTGCACTCATGACTTAATCACTTCTTAACAGCCTTGCCTCTTCATGCTAACACATTGACAATTAAGTTTCAACATTGTTACCAGAATACCGGGTTTGGTGGGAGTCTTGTTGGTCACCATACAGAAAGCCAATCACAGAGATGAGTATTGCCAGGGAAGAAGGCTTTTAGTTAGGTGATATCAGCCAAGGAGGACAGATCAGTCTCAAACCTGTCTCTCCACTGATTGAAATTGGGGGTTTTTATAAGGAAGAAGGAATGTAAAACAGAAATTAGGGAAGTGTAAGGAAGCAATCATGTTAGATGAAGGGTCTTGCATCTCATTGTCTAGATGCAATGTTCTGATGAGTTTCAGTCACTTGCCTGAGGATTGGTCGCCTTAGGAGGGAACTCAGACAAGGTAAATGTAAGTTTCAAGGCCATGCTGATGAAAAGATGCCAAACTCTGTAAAAATATTTTAAGATGACTTTTTTATGGCCAAATATGAGTGATCTTAGGCCCATGGCAATGTCCTCAGGAGCTCCTGAGAACATGTGCCACCTGATTGAATGGTAGCTTGTTTATATACAGTTTAGGAGGACAGAAGTTATAAAGAAACCATAAATCAACATGTGAGATTTACACTGGTGAGGTCCAGGGAGGCAAGACATTCCCAAGCAGAAGACCACAGGTCATAGGTAGATTCAAAGATTTTCTGACAACTAGCCGGCATAGTTATCTAAGGAAATCTAAAAGCAGTAAAGGAAAGGGGCATTCTGAGGACAATAAGAGAACCAGCTTTCTTGATACATAGATGAAATTTTCTGGGTAGTAGTGACAGACTTCAAACAGAGCAGGGAATTGTTTTTAAAGATGCCAGAGTCCCCAAAAGACTAGCTTATAGAGTCATATGATACTTAAATTTTTTTTCTTTATTTGCCAAAGTCAGGTTGGAGAGTAACTCACTTTAAAAGTTAGGAATTTGGCAAGGAAAAGAAAAATTAGAGTTTAGTCATCAACTAGGAGCGTCAATTTCTTTCTTTCTTTCTTTTTTTAAAGTAAATATCAGTTCTATGGGGAAATTGGGCTGGTTTTAGTATAAATTTGAGGGTGACACATTTAGACAATAGCGTCCCACCCTTGACCCTCTCCTTTAAAAATTCATGTTCTTCTCATTTGCAAAATACATTCATTCCATCTCAATGGTTCCAGCAGTGTTAACTTGTTCCAGCACCAACTCAAAAGTCTTAAGTATAATCTAAATTAGTTATGGGTGAGATTTAAGGTTCTATTCTTCCAGAAGCAAATTCCCTTCCAGCTCTGAGCCTTTAAAAATCAAACAAGTTCCTAATTCAAAAGGGAAAGTAGGAAAGAAGAAAGAGATAACGAGTCCCAAGTAAGTCCAAATCCAAAGCAAACAATATTAAACATTGAGGCTTGAGAACAATCTTCTTTGACTCCATGCCCTGCCTTCAAACACTTTGAAGTGGAGGCTGGGCCTCAGGGCCCCAGACAACATTACCTCTATGGCTTTTCTGAGCACGGCCCACACAGCATCTCTTAGGGTTAGAGTCAGGTATCTGATGCTCTCCCATGCTGACACTGCACACTGGAAGCTCTTCAGGTCTCCACAGCTCCACTAAAGTATTGTCCTGATGGGGCTTCCCTGTGGTGCCCCCTGTAAGGGAGCTACAACACCCACTCACCCCTTCCCACTCCTGCCCCGCTTGCTTAAGCGACGTCTTATTTTTGCTGCCAACACTTGCATCCCCAAGGTTACAAGACCACCAGCACAAGCCTGTTTCCTCAAGGCCACGTCTTGGAACTATGTGACCACCAACACCTACTTCCTCAGGACGACGTGTGCTACATGACCACCAGACACCAGCTAGGGGTTATAAGAAGGACACACCAAAAGAACCGGCTGTTGGTTCTTCTTTAGGGTCAGTCATCCTTTCCTTTTGCTCTAATAAGTTTCCTTTGCCTTTTCTCGGCTCATCCTCATTTTCTCCACACTTGCCTTACAGCCCCATCCCATTCCTCCACCAGAAATGTCCCCAGTGGGTGCCCTCTGCAATGGCCCATCCCTGTGGCTGGCTCTGCCTGAACCTCAAGGTTTTCTGAGGCATTCTTTAAAACGTCGGTGGAGGTACCACAGCCACACAGCTCTTGCACTCTGTAGCTGCAGACCCAGCACCATGTGAGGCTACCATGACTTTCGGCTGAGTTTTCTGGAGGGGAGGCCCCAGCCACACCTGGGCCTGCTTGAGCTGCAGCTGGGATGACGGGGGAGCATTGCCCCAGGATGGGAGCAGAGACGTGAGGTGGTTCTGGGCAATGAACCCCAAGGCCTCATGGGTGCCTTTGGCCCCTCCTTTGAAGC